>JAHLSL010000016.1:1882112-1915494 GCA_025920805.1 Petroica traversi
TGGGATGGGATGGGATGGGATGGGATGGGATGGGATGGGATGGGATGAGATGGGATAGAAACAACCTCAGTTGGAAAAGACCTGCAAGGATCATCTCATCCAACTGCCAGACCCCTTCAGGGCTGACCAAGTGTTAAACAAAATTCCTAAAGGCATTGTCCAAAAGTCTCTTGAGCATGGTCAGGCCATTCCTCTCCCAGAATTCTGGTCCAGTGTTTGACCAAACTCTGTACAGAAATTATTCCCAGTGTGGAGTCTGAACTGCCCTGGTGCAGCTGTGAGCCATTCCCATGTGTCCCATCCCAGAGATCAGCACCTGCCTCTCCACTTCCCACAGAGATGCTCAGGGTTCTGCCCAGCACAACCTGGGAGATGTTCAGGAAGCTGGGCTGGGGTTTTTGGCAAAAGGGAGCCAAAAAGTCATGGCAAGGCCAGATAGTGCACCCAGGGTGCCACCGCTGCCTTTTAGGGGTTTGATGATGGAAGTTGGGATAACCTTTTTCACTCAGAGGGTTCAGAGCTCAAGACCCTCAGAGAGGTGTCCGAAACCCTTCCCTGGGGAGATGTCAGGACTTGGCCAGAGAAAGCCATGACCAAGCTGATCTTGTGCCAGTGCCAGTCTCGCTTTGAGCAGGAGGGCAGGCTACAGATCCCCAAAATCTGGTCCAGTCAAAATACATACTTATATGCATGTGTAACTCTTTCGGCCAAAGACTCTGATTAATTAAAGCAGATCATATTATTAATAATCATTTAAATAGCACCTTTGTAGTGTCAAGTTTCTTGTGCTTCATATATGTGCAAAGTGAAGCAATCCTTGATTATGCAGCCAAATTCCTGGTATTTCCTGAGCTAACTCCCTCCAGCTTTGCTTAACCGGGACCAGCAAAACATTTTACCAACACATTACTCTGGTTTGGGATGGGTCCAGTTATTACTGCATCAAAGTTTACATAGCAGAGAAGTCTCTTTTTCTGATTTTTTTCTGGGGAAATGTTTGGATCCTTTGGAGACAACAATTGCTCCTTGCAAGGGGAGAGATGGCCACGTGCCCCTGAGAGGGGACGAGGATTAGGATGAGGCAACGCTGGCCAGCCGAGTAGGCAGCACTTGGATTTCTATGTACGTCATTGTTTTATTTTTCTAATTGTGAGATGATGACCTCGAGCAGAGGTGGAAAAAGCAGAAGGAAGATTAAAGCAACTGCTGTGAGTCAGCAAGGCCAGGGCCCTGTCTGCAGACCTTCCCTGGCAGGGACCCTGTCCAGCACACAGCCAGGGCCCAGCTGAGGTTTCTCTGCCTTTGGGGGCATGTGGGACAGAGCTGCTGATGTGGCAGGGGGGACCTGACCCTCCTTTTGGCCTCCTTTGAGTCAGAGGACATATCCTCCTCATGGATCCTGAGCAGATGTGGAGCACACTCAGCCTTCCCTGAAGATGTGCAGCTGCAGGAGGGCAGGAGGGCAGGAGGCTTTGCTTGGCTCTGCAATGGCCCCTGGACCTCCTGCCATGGGAGCCAATGTGCCACACAGGGCTGGCAGGAGCCCAGGAATGAGAGTGAGGACCTGGAGAAATCCCAGGAAATATGGGAATGGGTGGTTATGGACAGCACAGAGGAGCTGTAGGAGAGGAACATTTTCTGGGGCAGGGGAAGTCCTTCTCACAGCACTTCCAGGTCTGTGGTTGCCCACAAGTCAGCAGGAAAGGAAGTGTGGAAAAGGCTGAGCAGCTTTGGAAACTCAGCAACACCACTGGGGTCAGACAAAACATAAAAACCAACTCTCCAGAGCTGGAATAGCCTTTTGTTTCCCCCACTCTCCTTTTCAGTGGGTGCAGTGGGAGAACATCCCAAGCTATGGCCTGTGTCTGCACCCAAGGCCTGTGACGAATAATTTATTTAACTCTGCTCAGCTTTTCTTTTCTAAAAGTTTTTCTCCCAAAAAACAGTCTCCCCTTCCTGCCAAAATCAGGCTAATTGTTTACTGGATTGGCCCCAGTCCTGGAGTCATACAGCTCCCTGGCAAGATCCCACTGATTTTGCAATGTCTGGTAGGGCCTGGTCGAATGTCATCTCCCTGGTTAAATAACCCCACATGTGTGTGCTTCAGAAAAAGGCCAAGAGCAGCAGAGAGAATGTGCAGGGCTCCTTAATGTGCAGAGTGCAGAGTGAGGCATGAAGGAAAGAAATTAGGGTGGGAAATGTAGTAGGACCTCGAGGCCTTGCACTGACGTTAATGAAAATAACAACGTAAAACAGCGACCGATTGTGGGTCACAATTGATGAAAGTGAAGATTAATCTCTATTTAATATTTAAGGCTCTCTGAGTAGGGGAGAGGCTGTTTCAGGGCACCGTGGCTGTGTGGAAGGAGCAGGAGCTGGATGCTGTAGCTCACGGGCATGTCTGAACATATGTGAGATGGGGATGAGCGGGACCGGCCCTGTGTGGGACGTCACCCTGCTCTCAGCAGGTTATGTAACTTGTTTTGTTTGATCCTCAGCAAGAGGCCGGGTGTGGAAGGGGAGCATGGAAAACAGGAGGCAAATTGGTGTTTAGCGCCTGGGCCCGTGGTTTTCACCCTGCTGCTTCTCACTATCCTCCCCTCTCCTTAATTGAGCTCCTTGCGCAGTTTCAGGTGGCAAAGATGGGATCTCTGCCTGGGCTGCCCCACGATGAAGTCTAGGAGTGGAAACATTTAATCAATCAGTTATCAGACCGAACAGCACTGGCTGGCTCCTGTCTACGAGACTCATTGTCAGGTCACTTTTGCTTTCAGCAGAAAAGTATCTGGAAACATCAGCTGCTAGAACAGGGTTTGGCATTATGTGATCAACCACATCTTTCACTTGCACAAGACCTGGCTGTGGGCCTCTTTCCATTGATGCCGGAATGATTTTTGCCTTTTCTTTATATACCTTTTACACAGTTCTCTGTATCCACAAGTATTAGAATGCACACCTGTAACCCTTCACTTAGTTCAGTACTTAGTATTTTGTAAGTGCTCTGCAGGCCCTGAGACTGAACACCCCAGAACTGCAGAGCCAGGGACACCAAACATTCCTACTATCTCAGGAAGCCAAGGTCTCCGCGCAGGACAGATTCTGTAAATTTGAGCTGAGCCCACCCCGGCCCCATTATTGGCCCCACTTGTTAGATCTGCTAATGTGTAAAGTCTATAAGTTGTGTGTGTGATTGCCAGTGGGGGTGCATTTTGTCACGCTGTCACCTGGGTGAAGTGCATCAAACAGGATCCTTATTAAAATACTGAAGTAAAGACCCCAACCCTTTTAACCGTGTCTAACTTTATTTTTCATAACACCAGGAAAAAGGCATCACCATCACTGAGATTGATGCCTTAAGTTTTAGCTTTTATATTTTCCAGATCAGCACTGGTTTAATGTATAACTCTAAAACTCCACAGCCTGTCAGCTGCTGTCCTGCCATTTTATACATACAAAATAATTTCTCTGGGCCTGGGTTTCAAGGACACCCTGTTTGTCCAAAGCCCCAGAAATGTAAACCATGGACAGCAGTGAGAGCAGAAGGGAGACAAACTGGGGATGGGGCTCCACTACCCAAAACTGTGATTGGACAATTGGCTTCTGATATGCAGATGGACAGAGCTTGTATCTGTCCAAAAACATGTGCTGGTCATCAATCTTTGGGCAGAGTCTCTGCAAGACTCCTGCATTGCCCAAGGTGTACCCTGCAAAGGCCTTTTAAATACATACTTCATTTATTCTCTAAACTCTGTCTAGCTTCTGTTCCAGGTCAGCCTTTTCCAGGCATCAAGCTAATCTGAGATTCTGGACAGATTTACAGTGGCCTCTCCTGCACATTGAACAATTCGCCACCAAAGTTGAAGTGTGATAAGTGCTGACTGCCTCAATGCTTGATTAAATACCTATGAAGTCACTGCTCTGTGCTCTGCCTTGAGTGATTTCATCCAATTCCCCACCAAAATGAGTTGCTGGATGAATCAGAGCCTGGGGTTTTTGTTGGTTTATTTGGAAACCTGCAGGATCTCTTTGATTAAATAAAGATTTCCCTCTTAACCTTTCGCCTCTATTTGTCACTCTGCTCCTGCTGTCTGGGAAAGGGGGTAGAGTGCTCAAAGTTCTTCCCTTGAGCCAAAACAGCAGGAGGAGAAATGCCAGAGGTCCCAAAGAAATTCTCTAGCTGGTGACAGGGAAAGAGGGAAGGGAAAGGTGCAGTTCCAGGGGTTTTCCCTGACTCACAGGCCTGGCTGCTGTGAAAATCAGGCTGTAGGACTTCATGAATGCCTTGCCCTAAATAAAATGTGTTGGGTTTGTGTCTCAGCTGAGAATGGCTGGGAATGCTGATCTCCAGGCTGCATGGGCCTGGGATTGGGGTGGCTCTACAGTGAATGTGCCAGCTCCATCCCAGGGCACAGCTCGGGGAGGCTGAGGGAGTGTGGAGCTCTGGATGGCTCTTCTGGGCAGCTGTGCTCGATATTTGGGAGCACTAAAAAGAGGGGAATGTGTCCATTTTCTCCCTAAAAATGAAAGTAATGAGAGTAATGCACATGAATAAATGCTTAAATATAATTTCCTAGGTATAGGCCACCCAGCACTTCCAAGGGAAGCTGAGGAGAGTCAATGATTTCTTACAACCCGTGATTAATTTTTCTTCATATTTTCTAGAAAATAATTAAAAAAGGATTTGACTTTCCATTACATGAGACAGACAATTATTTTCCGCCATAAGATTACATTTCTTTGGACCATTCCTTCTATCTCAATATAATGACTCCTAAGCTCTAATACCCCACATGTCAAGATTAAATTATTTTGAGTAAACTGAAATATTCTGAAAATCAGAAATCATGATTAAACAGCAACATTTTGAACAGAGAATGCACTGAAATTTCACTTTCAGTCTGAGAACAGAAAACAGAACAGAATTAAACTTCTTCTTTGGAAGACATCAAGTACATAATCCAATATGTGATGTACAGTTGAAATGCCTCCAAACTATTTGGAGTCCAAGCTTCTGTGCTGAATTGCTTGTGCTTCCATGGCATTTGGATGCTGATCAGGAAAACTGGGGGAGCTGCCTTGGATCCTTTTGTCCCAGGGGCTGTGTCCCATAGGGGTGGTTTATCCAATAGTGGACATTCCTCTGTGTGAGCTTTCTGTGCTTTCTACAAAGGCACATTCTCCATCCTTTCCAGTTTCTCTGATAGCATTAATCCCGTGGTTCTGAGCACCCATCTAGGATGGAGAGCTGGAGTAGTGTTAAGTGTGTTTTAGTTGAGTTTTATTGTGGATCAGAAAACAAACCTCAGACATGATATGGACAGATATTTTCTTGGATCACAGCTCATTTTGTGCTTTTGGGGTGGTGAGAACAGGAATTCACCTCCAGCAGGGCTTGAAATGAAGCTCAGAGTCATTGTCCTTGACCTGCCAAAGCTTGCAGAGGATCCTGAGCCCAGCTTTGCTGTCCCTTTGCTGTCAGTGTAGGGGCTGGCACAGCCAGGAACAGGCAGCAGGACACAGGTGAGGTTGGTCAGGGGTGTGAGGGAAAAGTGACCCTCAGCATGGGCCAGGAGAACCCCTGCCTGCAGGTGAGCCTGGCCAGCCTCTCTGTCTGCCCTGGAGCAGCATCACTGTGCCTGGGATCATTCCTGGATTGTCCCACTCATGCCTGCTGTGGGATTTGTCACACCCAACCCCCAGCATCCCACACTGTGGCTGCCCCATGCCAGCACCACACCTGAGATAAACTCTGCCCTCAGGCTGGTTTATCTGACCTGAGGGCAGAGTTTATCTCACCTGAGATAAACTCTGCCCTCAGCCTTGCTGAGCCCGTGGCAGAGATGGGACTAATCAGGAATTCTGTATTGTCAAGTATCTGCTGTCAAAATCCCAGAGTTTTTCTAAGCAAGCTGTACATTCACTCTTTCAGACTCCTTGGAAAACCCCAGACAAAATCTCCTCCGAGCTCTGGCATGATGACAGATCATTCTCCTCAACTTGCAAAACAGTTTTCTACTTTCTGCAACTCCCACAAGAGTTTCTTGTGAGAAGGGGAATTGGGCAGTGGTGTCCCAGTGCCCTTCCACTGCAGGCTTTGTGTCCAGCTGTGTTTTCAGGACACCTCCCAGTGACGTGACCCTCCCCAAGGTGCAGGAGGGAAGGTCACAGAGTGCAGCTGGAACACAGAAAATCAACAAAGGAGAGAAAAGGGCTCGAGGAAATGGAAAGAGGAAGCTCTGGCCAACACCTTGCACTTCCTGCTTTTCTCTGTGGTGAGAGAAAATGCCAAAGCCAAGGCCTAGCTCATGTCTTCCAGGGATTCCTTTTGTTTTGGAGGGAGGTGAAGAGCCTGATGGCAACAAGACAGCAAGGCAGAGCTGGAAAATCAGTGTGTGAGGGAGGGTGAGCACTCTTGGCTGCCCTGTGCTGTTCCAGGGAGTGTTTGGAACAGCACAGGAAGAATGGCACAGCCTCCTCTGGGGAGTGATGGGCTTTCCCAGAAGACTCCAATAATGATGGACTGGAAATTCTGAGCCTGGAATGGTTTAGGTTGATACCAGGGAAAGATTCTTCCCCCAGAGGGTGCTGGGCACTGCCCAGGCTCCCCAGGGAATGGGCACGGCCCCGAGGCTGCCAGAGCTCCAGGAGCGTTTGGGCAGCGCTGCCAGGGATGCCCAGGCTGGGGCTGTTGGGGGGTCTGGGCAGGGACAGGAGCTGGGCCCTTCCAGCTCAGGATATTCTGTGATTCTATGAAAGCTCCTCCTGTGTGTGGAAAGTATTCACAGCTCTTCAGGGACGCTCTCAAAACCCCCAAAACATATAACTGACACAAATTTATTAGACCTCTGATACAGAGATACAGCAATCTGGTTCCCTGGGGGGAAATCGGATTTTTGGACCACCAACCCTCCAGCAGAGGAGTTTTACTGGCCCACCCTCAGCAGCATCTTCCAGATTCAGTTTTCAGCACTGAGGTTCTTCCTTAGCATTTTTGGGATTTTTAAAAAATCTGTTATTAGCAAGGAAACACCAACTCTGCAGCCAGGGAGAGGGACACCCTACCAGGATGTTCTTAACCACAGTCACATCCCTGTGTTAATTTGAGCAGGGCTGGGCCTGGTGTAAAGCTTTGCAGCCCCTCCTGGCTCTGGGAAGAGCCAGATCCTCTGGATATTTTATGTTAATGCCTTGGTTTTTCTGTGGTTTTGATCAGAAATTCCAACCATGGTCTTAGCAACCCAGTTGATACAAGCACCAGTGAAACTGGTACTTTCCAGAAAGAGTGAGAAAAAAAATCATGTCTTGGTGGAAAACTTCATAGGTTACACTTTCTGGGACATTGGTTTTCCTCATGAGGCTGAGCCCTGCAAGCTTTGGGAAAACAAACAAAAGAATTCTGGTTTCTGTTTCTTTTTTGTGATATTGCCTTTTGTCTTTAACACAAACTGTTAATTTTTATTCTCTGGTGGGCAATTGCTCATGAAGAGTGGAGAAACAAACCTCTTTCTTCCCTTTGGATACTGATCTTTGGTGGAAAAAAAAAATCAAGAATTAAATGAGTTTACATACTCAGTAATACAGGCCCCCGTTAAATGGGATAAATCAAGTTATTTGGTCTGAGTAGGGTCAGACCATTTTAGAATCCTGGAATGTAAACAAACTGCAGCCTATAAACTTGTAAAAATCATCAGGAGAAAAACTTCCTTCCTGTTAGAAGCCAGGATTCCTGCTAATGGATGGGAGTGGATTTTTCTTTCCTGGATTATGTGCTGTAGTGACCGCTGCTCAACACACTCATTTTGCCCGTTTGATAGGATTTGGAAAGAACGGTAAAAATAGACAGTTTCTAGGAACTCTTTGAGATGTATGAAATAGATTAGCTGAGTTACCTCCCAGTTACGCAGGGAACTCTGATTTGGCTGCTTTTCACTCTGAGTTTTTTTGTTTTCTCTTTCATCCTTGAGCTTCCCCTCTGAGTGGTTTGGTTACAGATTGCTGGATTTTTGCATTTTCCCTCATTTTTGTGGATGGCTCGAGTAGCAGCAGGAGGGAAACCATGCAGAATTGAACAAAATCAGCGATGTCACCTTGAGTGAGGGCTGTGAGTCATTTCTGTTTGGGGGACATGGTGAGGAAAGCCAAGCAGTGATGGCTCACCCTGACTGAAGGGTGATTAATTCAAAATCACCCAGAGCAGTGATCCTTCCCTCCACACTGCTGAATAATTAGTGAGTCTGTGCTTACTGCACCTCAGGAGGTCGGAGTGGGTAGATTTTAGTGGGCTCTCTCTTGACCCAGCATGTCCAGAAAAGCTGAGCAATCCTGTGTCAGAGCAGGGGATGTCCTGGTGGGATGGGATGGGGCGTGGGATAGGCCTTGCCCTTTCACCTGCTGGATTCTTCTGGTTTTGACTCAACAGCAGCAGGTTTTTCTTTCCCCTGCAGTGCCTAAACCAGCTTTTCTTCACCTTTAAAAGGCTCAGCCTTCAGCTGGCAGTGCTGCTGATGAAGTGCACCCTTGACAATAACATCCTCACGAATCTGCTCCCATAAACCACATCCTTCCTCTGAGAACACACATCTCTGACTGGAAATTAAAAAAAATAATAATTTGGAATTGTACCTGGCAAGTACCTCACGGGGCAGATAATTAATAAAGTTATTTTCTAATTTCTTTGTCTTTTACAAGAAGAAAGTTACTTTGTCTAATCTTCATGGAATTTAACATAAGAGGACTTGAAGAATGAGTCAGGTCATCTGTGTTTTCTTTTGCATAGTTTTCTTTTCAGCTTTATTTTAGTTTTTTACTCTTGTCCTGTTATCCCTTGAATGAATTTATGTAAAACCTAAACAAAATGCACACTGAAGTCCTTGCTGCTTAATGAGTTTTACACCCTTTAAATTGAAGTTATTTGGACCTTAACACACCCTGAATGTGTTTTGTACTGAAGGATCAGCACAGGGTGCCCAGAGGAGCTGTGGCTGCCCCATCCCTGCAAGTGTCCAAGGCCAGGTTGGAGCAACCTGAGGTAGTGGAAGGTGTCCCTGCCCATGGAATGCAGTGGAAGGAGATGACCTTTAAGGTCTTTTCCAACCCAAACCGTTCAGTGATTCCATGATCAGAGCTGAAGGGAAAGATCAAGTGGCTCATTAAAATTACCGGCATTAAACAAAGGTGTCTTACTCAACTGTTGATACAACGCTGTGACCCTGCTTCGGCACCTGAACTCTTGCACTGTGACTGTTCCTGCTTCAATCCACTCAGAATTTAAGTGGCTGTGCATTTTCAGAGCTTGTGGTTGCTGTTAAGCACCTGCTCACAGTGAGGTCTGCCCTGAAGTGTTCCCCTGAGTCAGAGCAGAAGTATGAGCCCTTTCCAGGACTGAATTCCAAAACCTGGACTAGCATTCAGCTAAGCTGCTTGAATCATTGAATCTTCATACTGACATTTTACCCTCGTGGGAGGAAACCAAAAACCTGCCAAGCACTGGGAGATCCTGCAAATGTCTCTGCAGCTCAGAAGTGAATCAGAGAACCAGAAGGAATGACAGAATCAATTAGGCTGGAAAAGCCCTCTGAGATCATCGAGTCCAAGCTCAGCATGTAGTGACAGGACAGGGGAAAGGCTTTAGGCTGTCAGAGGGGAAATTTGGGTTGGATATTGGGAAGAAATCCTTCCCTGGAGGGTGGGGAGGCCCTGGCACAGGGTACCCAGAGAAGCTGTGGCTGCTCCATCCCTGGCCATTCAAGGCCAGGTTGGACAGGGCTTGGAGCAGCCTGGGATAGTGGAAGGTCCTTCTACTATTCTATCTCTATTTTTGCATAAAAGTGGATGGGAAAAGAAAATATTAGATAAAGGGAGAAAAAGGAAGGAAAGTGGAGTGTGAGGAATTGGGGGGAAAAAAAACCCACCTGAACAGTTAAATGAGCTCTAAGAACCTCTGACTACAAGGATGTCAGGGAATGTGGTTCCAAGGCCAGGTTGGATTGAGTTTGAAGCAACCTGGGAGAGTGGATGGTGTCCCTGTCCACAGAATTGGCTGGAATGAGATTAATTTTAAGGTCCCTTCAGGCTTCCAAACACTTCTGGGATTCTGGGATTCTCTCACAGCTTTTTCGGGCCCTGCAGCCCCTTTAGCACAAACATTTGTCTAAAGAGCTCTGTGGTCCAGCACCAGGAATCCCTTTCCCATAAGGAATGTTTGTGTTTCTTGGGCTGCAGGATCAGCCTGTGCCCTTCTCTACCCTAAAAGCTGCCCTGTGATTTGTGTGAAGAGTGTTAAAGGCACCCTCACTCTTGTGCTCTGAACCAGGTGTGTTCATTCAGGAAAACACCTGTGCTCCAATATTTAAACTGCAATAATTAACACAATTTCATTTAAATGATAGAATTATTGTGACATTTCATGGGTGTCATTGCTGCAGCCCCCAGTGAACACTCTGACAACACAGTTGGGTCCATACGTAAAAAAACACCCTTTAAATATTAAGGCTCTGCAATGCTGCTCATAATTCTGCCTCCAGAGGCAAAAGTCCTGCTCTCCCACCACTGTCAAGCTTGAGGAACTCGGTCGAAGCCCCTGAAATTCCATTCATACAAAGTATTTTAAAATTGCATAAAATTAGCATTTTTCACCATTAAACTTCTTCTTCCTCTAAAGCATAAGATGTAGAAATTGTCAATTTCAGATTGTGACTGATGTGAATATTGGAACCAAAGGATCCCAGACCTTAAAGCTAATCTCATGCCTACCATTCCATGGTCTGGGGCACCTTCCACTATCCCAGGTTGCTCCAAACCCTTTCCAACCTGGCTTTGGAGTCTCATTCCCTGACATCCTTGTAGTCAGAGGTTCTTAGAGCTCATTTAACTGTTCAAATATTTTCCCCTAATTCTTCACACTCTGCTTTCCTTCCTTTTTCCACTTTACCTTATGTTTTATTTCCTCTTCCATCTGCTTTCATACAAAAATAGACACATGAAAATAGAAACAAAGAGAGGAAGAAGCAGAATGATAAAAACACAAGGAAATTAAGAATATACAAATGGAAGAAATGAAAAAATTGTCAAATATTTGCTACACAGTTTTAAATGAAAAAAGTACCTTCAAA
Organism: Petroica traversi; assembly: GCA_025920805.1. Lineage (NCBI taxonomy): Eukaryota > Metazoa > Chordata > Aves > Passeriformes > Petroicidae > Petroica > Petroica traversi. The sequence continues at coordinate 1,893,224 of JAHLSL010000016.1, forward strand.
AGTTACTTCCAGTTCTGAACTGGTGCTTAATTCCAAAATGTGGCTCTCCCTCTGTCAGGTCTGGACAAGCCCAAGGAATAAGTGGAATAAAAATAAAAACTGGCAAATCTTATTCTTTTGTAGCCATAAATCTACCAACTCACTCACTCGTCATTGTGTTTCACCTCACAAACGTGTCCTGCTTGGAGGCCTCAGTCCATAAATTATCACTGAATAGTGGCCATAAATTATCAATGCACACATTAAATCATCTTTTCTTTATCAGGAGCTGAGTGAGGCTGTTGAGTGCGAGGTGGCTGGAGGGAGTAAAGGCTCACTGAGCAGCTGAGCCTGGCTTTTCTAGGCAGCTATTTTGGGTGCTCTGACTCACCTGGAGCTTCCTGCTTCTAGACGGGCTCTGAGAAGGGATTAGGGAGCTTAAATTTAGAAGCTGTTGACATGAAGGGAAATGAATGTCAGGACTGCTCAGGAAAAATTGATGGCTTTGCTCCTGGGGTACAGCATCCCTGACCTGCACCAGAGCAGGGGCTGCTGCAATCCCAGGGAATGCTGAGCATGGAGAAGGCTCTGCCCCCATGGAAATGTAGGATTCTGGGGTCTCACAACCTTCCCTCTCCTTGGAAGCACCTGAATTTCTCCTTGAGCCTGGATTTCAGACAGTGCCGTGCTGTCCTTGGGGCTCCATCCTCCTCCACCCCAGACCTTCAAGCTCCTGGGATCAGCAGTGAAAAGAAAAACTGGGAATTTAAACCACAGGGGCTGCGGTGGGGGGATTCCAGGTCTGACTGCAGAATGTGCTCTGCCAAGACATTTCCCCAAGACCCTGTATCCTCACATTTCTTGAAACCAAGCCAATTAAAACCATTACAGGCTGAGGCTGGAGGAGGTTTTGAGGTCACTATGGGCAGCTCCTGCTGCCTCAAGTGTTGCTCACCAGAATTTACATTTGTTTCAGTCATTCTCCCTCCAGAAGCTGCCTCTGCTTTGAGGTTTTCTCTTGCTGTTCACACCAAACAGAACTTGTATCACTTCCACTTTCTAAAGACCCGTTGTAAGATCCCAGAAATAAAAGTTTCCTATTATTTTGTTCTTTAGGTTGGTTATTTGTGTTTTGTCCCTTCCTTAAGTTATCTTCAGGATAGGGTGCTCAAAAACAGTGGAGCTGCTTTGAATTGTTCTATCTAGTAACAACAACAAAAACAATAGTAGTAGTAATAATAATAATAGTAATAATTTAAGAGCATAAGCAATTAGGCAAAGATTTTGCAGAGTGCTGCTGTTCTCCCAAGGGATCTGTGTGGCTCAGAGCAGTGCAGGGTCAGGCAGCTGCTGCACAGAAGGTCAGGACCCTGTTGATCCAAGTGGGATCTTTAAATAGGGCCAATAGCTCTATTTTTAGGTTGCCAATAGGCCCTGGTTGCCCCTTGGCACAGGAAGGGATTTCTCTTCAAGGGCCTATGATGTTCTCTCCTTTTGCTGAACAAAAACCAAACGAACCCAGAAGTGAATATGAAAGTCCCTCCATGAATAATGAATCTGTGTCAGATAAACCATGGCCTAATTTCCAGAGCAGGGCTTTGAGGAGTTTGGGCTGGGGCCAATTTCATGGGAGGTGTCATTGAGCCTTGTGAAATCTGATTGCTCTCGGGGTTTCAAAGCCTTCACAGCTCTGTGATCTCTGGTGTTAAACCTGATCAGATTTTGGGTTGCTGCCCCTGGGTGAGCTGCTATGGAAATGTGTTACATCAGCTTGACTGCTATTGAAGTCTTCGTTAAAAGTTTCTACAGCAATTAACAACAGACAGAATTAAGCCAATAATAGGCCTTTTTTTTTCCTATATCAGCCAAGATTATGAATAAATCCTATAATTAGCCCATGGCCAAGCAGATAACAGATTAAGAGTGCAGCTTTTCCAGAGTCTGAGAGGGGTCCAAACCCCTTTACAGAGCAGAGCAATCACACACAAGCACCGAAAACCCCACATTTGCCCCATCTGAGGACCAGGGGAGGAATTTGGACAATTTCTCCATGACATTGACACCTTAGGATTTGAGCTTTTCTATTTCCATACATTTGTAAACCTGCAATTCTTTAGTGCAGAACTCTAAACTCCATATCCAGTGTCAGCTGCTGCTTTCCCATTTTGCTCAGACACAACAATTCCTCTCCAGGCCTGGCAAGCAAGGACACCTGACTGTCCCAGGCCCTGAGAGATGGAAACAAAAGTGACTTGGGGGAGCAAACTTGGGGTGAATGACTTCATGAGCTGCAGCTGGAATTGGGAGATGAACTCCAAATATGCAAATGGACCAAAATTATAAAAGTGTGAAAAGCCCTGACCCGTGGTCCATTTTGGGGTGTAGCCCCTGGGGGGGGCTTTGTCTGCCCTAAATGTTCCTGAAGGACAGAACTGCTTTTTATTCCCTTAATTCTGTCTGCCTCTATTTTTGGGTAGCCCCAAAAGACATCACCTTCAGTGCATTTATGATCTCTCCCCTCTCCTCGGCTGGGCCCTGTGCTGGAGAGCCAGAGCAAGGGGTGATTCCTCAGAAGATGCTCCTGGACAGAGCCAGGACCCTCCTGCTGCAATCAGGGCTGGTCCCCACAGGGAATTGCTCCTGATGCTGCTGGACAGAGACATCCTTGTGGGAAGGACAAGCCTGGATATTTTTTTTTAATACAGGTTGGTTGTTGAAATTACCTCCTTCAAAAAACTTAAGAGAAAAAAAAAGAAGGAAAAGGGATGAAAGAATGAAGTGACTTGGAGTCCGCCTGGCTCAGGGCTTTGCTTCAGTGAAAGCTATTTAATATTTTTATAACTGATGGGGAAATTGTCCACTATTAATGGGCTCTCTTTCTGGCTATAATTTATTCTTATTTCTCAGAGGCAATGGGATAGAGGCCAGATTTCTTTATCCAGAGGTATTAAAACGCCTGGGGCTGGGCAGCTTAGCACTGCTTTGTCAGGATTTTCTCCATCTGCCAAAATAATAGAATAAAATCACCCTGTGCAGGGAGAGCTGCTTTATTTTCTAAAGAATGCCCTTTTTCTTTCAATTCAAAGCCTTGAGGGAGAGGAGGAGTGCTGGGATGTGTGAGGAGATGCATATTTTCAATCACTGACTGCTTCTATATTCAGGAGCTGTGATCCCTCTCTGCCAGGCTTGCTTGAACTTCTCTGCAAATTGGTTGTGGGTATCAAAGTGGAGGCAAATAGAAGTTAAAAGCCCTTTTCAGACATGAGAGATTTATAGTGCCCAGAGGGGTGAGGAGATCCCAGAGGAGGTTCCAAAGTCATAGGCAGGGTCAGCTGACTCTTATAAAAATAAATTTCTCTTTGCTATGGGAAAAAGAAAGAAGAGAAAACTAAATACACGTGTTTTGGTTTTTTCTTTTTGATTCAGTTTTCTTTTCTTTTTTTTTTTTTTTCCCCTGAGTCATTAATAGCAGAAGGAATTTTTGTTTGCACTGATGTTTATCAAAACAGAAAGCGTGTATCTCTAGCAGTGAATCATATCTGCTGCTCCTGACCTTTGGAAAGTGCCTGGTGTATTTTGAAGTCACCTGGTGAATGAGACAAAACCTCATTGATGTGCACCATCAGTTTCTGGTGATGTAAAACAAGAAACAAATTACTGCTCTGAGGAATATTTGGAGTGTGCTCACACAAACTGAGCTACATCAGTCACCAACATCCACTGAGCTTGGGTGATAAAAACCACTGGTTTCTGGAGCCAGAAACTCAATCTATGACTAAATGTTTGCTGGGGAGAGTTTGCCAAGCTCCAGTAATAGAGAAATGTCCATTGTGCAAGGGGAAAAACTCCAATAATGGTGAAAATGGGCCTTCCTGGGATCCCAGAGCTGAAGGGAAAATGGGAAGGACTGGACTGGCCCCAGCTTTGGGAACATCTTCCCTCCCCACACTGTAAGAATGAAATTGCAAATGAATGCAATTCATGGAATAAGAGGGCCTGAGATTCCTCATTAATCCTGCATTCTCTAAACATTCCAGGAAGCCAGAGAAGCTCAAACACCACCCATCCTCTGGCCTGCCCAAACATCTCAGCTCTCAGCTGAGGGATGATCTGGAACTGTCCTTGGGAAAGTCTGGACCAAAATCTGAACTTTGGGGAAGCCTGGAATTCTGGCTTTCCAGAAAGTGCTGGTGTTGGAGGAGGAGTCCCAGCCCAGTGTGGTCTGTGTCACACAGGGGCTGCCAAAATGGCCAAAAGCACACGAGGAAAATGCATCCTAATGAACTTTGCTGTTTGCCAGATTTGCAGCTCCATCGCTGTTTTAATATTTAATATGAAGAGGTCTGGGAACCCAAGGAGAAAGCAGAGGCTGAGCACTCCGCTTAGACAAAGTCCCAAAGAGCTTTATATTTAAATAGGAAAGATGGATAAATAGTGACAAGGAAGACATTTGAAGGAAATGGCATAAAGTCCATTGCAGAATGCAGCACAGAAATATCCTGTAAATCCCATATCCCCTGTGTCCTGCCCCAGAGTTTCAGCTACCAGCCTGAGAGTCAATAATTTCATCATTTTTGCTGTTGTACCATCAGTCTACTCCAGAGTTGTCATTCAGTGCCCATGGTAGAGAAAAGCCTTGACTACAAGCTTTGACTGTTGGATTTTTGGAAAGACCAGGTTAAAACACTACTCCATAAAACAGAGTTAAACAGAATTCCCCATGTCCTGAGCAGTGCCAGCAGTTTATAACCCTAAAAATCTCCGCATTGTGGATTTTCCTCATGATCTGGCTGTGTTTTAGTCTGTGTTTGCACAGATTGTTTCCAGGAACCCTTGGTGGCTCTGTGGGTTATGTGCTGGACAATCCAACAATCCCACCTGGAGCTGAGCCAGGGAAGCTGCCAGTGGCTCTTGCAGTGTTTTTTTTTGTTTGTTTGTTTTTTTTCCTGGAACACTCACGAAGTTCCTTGTTCACCCTGGGGATGAGGTGAGGTGGGACATTCAAACCAAGCTGGTGCCCAGTGAAAGCAGGCTAGTGGTGCTCAGAGAAGGAGTCTGGGCAGCAGAGGGGACTCAGGGAGCTGCTCACAATCCATCACTGTACCTCAACACCCCGAGAACGTTTTCATTGGGAAGAGAAACATCATTCAGGAATTCGGGACGGTTCAGTGTCACTGATATTCGGTCCTGCACCTTCAGGTGTGTCAAGTGGAGCTGGAGCAAGGTCTTAAAAGTCTTGTCCTGGCACGTTTCTTGCGCACAGAGTGTGGACAGCGTCTGCTTGTGCACCTTGCCATTCACCAGCAGCTCGATCTTGAGGTCAATGGGGCTCTTGGAGCAGTTGGGAAAGTGAAAGTTCAAGTGGCAGAAGATCAGGTAGAGGCCTCGCTCCTTGATCACCAGCTCCTGGCCCTGGCACTGCGAGGCATCACAGATCCCCTTCTCCACCAGGCTCAGCTTGGAGCTGTTCACTGCGCTGGACACTGGGGGGGAAAGCAAAGGGCTGTTAACTCAGCTCCACCGACCTCCACCCAGCCGCAGGGGACTTCCAGCAGTGTTTGCTGCTCTAAGGAGACACCTGCTCAGTGGTTTCCTGCAGGAAACTCCAGGAAAGCTCCTGGACAGACAGGGGGCTCATACAGTGATGTGGGACACTAAAAATTCCAAGGTTTTACCCAGCTCTTGGGAAGCCCAGGACAGAGAGGCACATGAATGTTCATCTCCATTATTTCCCCACTTGGCATTTGAAGAGAATTCATGGAGATTGTACATTCGTGTATTTTCCATATTCATGGAGGTCGTACAGTTTATGGAGATGTACTTTCCTCTGTGCATGTGCAGAAGGTAAATCTTTCATTTCCTTTTATTTTTATCAAGTTAAAAAAAAAGTTTCTAGGATCAGATAGGGGTTTGCCAAGCACATTCCAGAGGAGAGCTAAGGAGTTTTTATCCTATAAAATGCCCATTTGGACAACAAAGCTATTTGTCACTAAACCCGGTGGGAATGACACGAGCAGCTCTTCAGACAGCTCAGAAATCTTGCTTTTCCAACTCCTTCCCCACGCCCTGGAGTCCCCACTGACCTCTCATGTAGGCAGCAGTTCCATTGGCTGGGACACTCTGTAGGATCCTCAAATAGTCTTCAAAGGTGTTCTCTGAAGAAAACAACAGATTAACTCATTGCTCCTAGTCGTTTTTATTATACTTTTACTTTTTGGTACTGTAAAATGCAGCCAGCACTTGGTACCCCAATTCCAGCATGTAGGAGCTGGTTCTTACTCCTTGGCTGAGAGTATCTAATCTGCCCAGGGAATTCAGAGCAGTGTCACTCAACTGGTAAATCTGTAACAAACCTAAAGCTCTGCCGGATTGCAGCTCTCAGCCATGAAAAATTAAATTCCTTGCCCTGCTTCTTAAAAATAGGGGTGATGGTTTTAAATTAAATGAGGGTGCATTTGGAAAAGATACAAGGAGGAATTACAGTGAGGGTGGGCAGGCCCTGGCACGGGGTGCCCAGAGAAGCTGTGGCTGCCCCTGGATCCCTGGCAGTGCCCAAGGCCAGGCTGGACAGGGCTGGGAGCAGCCTGGGGCAGTGGGAGGTGTCCCTGCCCATGGCAGGGGGTGGAATGGGATGCATTTTAAGGTCTTTTCCAACCCAAAATTTCTGGCATTCTCTAATTTTATGAAACAATAATTATGTGCAGGTAAGCTTAATTTAACCAAGTTATTTTTGTGGTGCAATTACAGAAAGCTTTTAAATGTTTAAGTGGGGCATACTTCTGAAAATGGCTCTTTGGGTGCTTTTGGAATGTTGCTCTGTTCCTTCTCAGTTAAAATGTGAATTTCACCAGGACTTTAGGTTGTTCATATAATCCTAGAGCGGCTTGGATTGGAAGGGACCTTAAACCCATCTTATCCCACTCCTGCCATAGGCAGGAACACCTTCCACTGTCCCAGGTTGCTTCAAATCCCAATGTCCAACCTGGCCTTGGACACTTCCAGGGATCCAGGGGTTTCTCTGGGCACCAGGCACCCGAAAGCTGCTGCTGCTGGAGGGGCTGAACCGGCCCCACTCCTGTCCCCGCATATCCCGAGGGCACGGCCCGGCAGCCCCAGCCCCGCGTTCCGAGCCCAGGGCAGCCGTGCCCCGGGAATGCCCCAAATCCAAAGCGCCGGCACCGGGATGTGCTGGGGCTGCCCCGCCACGGCCGCGGGGACGGCTCCATCCCTCGGGAAGTACTCCATCCCTCTGGAATTGCCCCATCCCACGGGAACTGCCCCATCCCACGGGAGTCGAGAACTGCCCCATCCCTCGGGAACTGCTCCATCCCACGGGAGTCGGGAACTGCTCCATCCCACACGACGCTGGGACAGCTCCCCCCCGCGCGATGCGGGGACTGTTCCCTCCCACTGCCTCGGGGACGGCTCCATCCCTCGGCCGTGCCCGGCACTGCAGGCGGCTGCACGGCACCGAGGAGCCCCGTCCCAGCCCTGCATCCCGGCACCGCATTCCGGCACCGCATCCCGGCACCGCATCCCGGCACCGCATCCCGCAGTCCCAGCTTTGCATCCTGGCACCACATCTTTGTGATTCAGTTCCTGCGTCCCAGACCCTGCTCCCCACTTCTCCCCCTTGTGTTTTCCATATTACCCCTTCCATCTCCTCTGTGTAAGTTTTCCTCCTCTCACCGTGCTGGATGTTCAGTTAATGGCACTGATTATCTATCCCTGGAAGTGGGATGGTTGAGCTTGGAGCAGCCTGGGGTAGTGGAAGTTGTCCCTGTCCATAGCAGGGGGTTGGAATAAGATGAGATTTAAGTTCCTTTCCCACCCAAACCATTCTAAAATTTGGTCCATGATTCTGTGATTATTCCATCTTTATTCTGTATGACACAGAATCATCCCCTGGGTCCACAGGTGAATGGACACACAGACAAGGTATGGATTCAGGGAAACAGTGCATATCCCAGTGCTGCACCCTGACAGGTGAATGGTTATTTCTCATTGCATTTGCTCTGCTTTACATCTCCTGGCCCTGCTGTGCCTGTGGAAATGCACAGAAGCTCAGATGGCAAATCGGGAATTTTCTGTGTTTCATTCCACTGCTGAATACCAAGAATAAAGCAGGAAGGAGTTTCAGTAAAGCCTTATCAAATTATATTCCCTCTCCCAGAGTGCACAAAACTCTGAAGTTTTCCTGTGACTCAGGTTACAGAACTGATACCACAATCCCCAACCCCACATGGTCTCTGAAGGACCAAAATGCACAAAACTAAATCCTACTAAAACCTGACATCAGATGTTGTGTGTCATGATCTTCACATGTCCCACTCTACTCTGTGCTGGTGTGGCCTCTCCTCGAGTCCTGCTGGCAGTTTTGAGACACAATAAAAGAAAGACCTAAAGCAATGAGTGTCCAAAGGAGGGACACGGGGATGGGGAAGGGTCTGGAGGGGCCCCTGAGGAGCAGCTGAGGGCACTGGGATTGTTCAGCTGGAGCAGCCTGAGGGCAGAGCTCCCCGGGGGCTGCAGCTCCTCCCGAGGGGCAGCTCCGAGCTCTGCTCTGGGCCAGGGACAGGAGCCAGGGAAGGGCTGGAGCTGGGCCAGGGCAGGCTCAGGCTGGAGATCAGGGAAAGGCTCTTCCCCCAGAGGGTGCTGGCACTGCCCAGGCTCCCCAGGGAATGGGCACGGCCCCGAGGCTGCCAGAGCTCCAGGAGCGTTTGGGCAGCGCTGCCAGGGATGCCCAGGCTGGGGCTGTTGGGGGGTCTGTGCAGGGACAGGGGCTGGGCTGGGTGATCCTTTCAGTCCCTTCCAGCTCAGCGCATGCTCTGGTTCCACGATTCTAACAGAACTCTATTTACATGCAGAGTGGGATAAGGATCTGAAGTGTCATAGGATTTCTGAAACTGGGAGTAACGATAAGAGATTCAAATCTCCAGACTCTTGCTCTATCTACATGACCTGATTTCTAAGGGGGTCTTGATAAGGAGGGTGGATAAATCAGGGAGACACTGGTCCCACACCCAAATTTCCCTGGCTGGAGGGGGTTGGTGTGGTATGTATTGCACCCTTTGCACTCTCTGCTGGAGACAGGAACTGTGGATATCTTGAAAAAATTGCAATATTTCTCTGATTTCAGCAGTTTAAAGACTTTTGAGGAGAGCAGGAGCCCACTGCTCTCCAAGAATGAGTAAGTCATGTACCAAAGTCCCTTCAGCGTTCTGGAAATCCCCAAAGAAAAACCAAAGCCTGCTTTCCTGGTGTTAGTAATGTCAATACAGTGTTTTAGTGAGGGCACAGGCACTGCTGAAATGTGCAGATATCACATAGGATGGGCAAAAATCCTTCTGGTCCTGGTATCAGCTAAAGCTGTTAGGTGGTAACAAGTGTCTGGTAATGCACTCAGCCCCCTGAGCCCACTCACACCCTGTGTGTCCTGCAGGAAGGGAGAGATCACCTACAGAAACTCAGTGCCTTTCAGGGGTTTTACCCTCCAAAGGCTGAAAATCCCCTGCTGCACAAGCAGCCTTTGGAGGCTGCAGCCCTGCAAGCTCTGCCAAGCCAGCCAAGCTCTGAGTGTGCCCACAAAGAGCCCAGAGCTGCCCCAGCCTGGCCAGGCTGAGCTGCTCAGGGTGTCCAGGCATCTCTAAAGATCTCCCCTCTGTGACCTGGCTGCACTTTGCATTTCCAGAGCTGTACTTAACATTTATTGGTGTCAGCAAGTTTGGTGTGCCTGCGTTTAAACCATTTATTTGGTGACATCAGCTGCATTACTCAGAAGGCAAATTATAAAAAAAAATTGTTTTAGAGAGACAGGTCTGACGTTCACTCTGCTGAGGCAGCTAATAACTGTTTTCTACTTTTATTTCTCAAGTTAATTCTTTTATCTGAAACATTCCAGCTCAAGCCAAGAGAGGCTGAAATTACCAGCACTTCAGGACTGATCAATGGATGTGCTCACATTGCCTAATTGGCTTTGCACGAGTCATGGTGTAAATCAGAGGTAATCCCTCTGCAATCAATGGGATTATATGGGCTTAAAAATACTGCGAGGAGGAGGAAAGACAAAGCCAAGGAGTCCAGACTGGTTTCAATGTGTGCTGTGAGGCTCAGGCACTGCAGATCTGCTGCAAGGAAAGCTGCTGCTAAGGGAGGGGTCTCAGGGGAAGCCCTAAAGAAGAATATCAGGAGTTCACTTATTTTTGTCTTTTTGACCCCTTTTACCATAGATGGGATCAGCCCAGAGGAAAAGAGCCTGAGTGTTGCCAGGGGCTTCATGCAGCTTTTCCCACTGAGCCAAAGGGGCTGTGGAATGGGACTGGGGAATGGAACTGGGGAATGGGACTGGGAAATGGGACTGGGAAATGGGACTGGGGAATGGGGTTGTGGGATGAACCGCAGAGAAGCTGAAACTTCACTGAGCCCCCAGGATTTGTACCCTGAGGTGCAAATGAATGAATACCTGAGGCTGCCTCAGAGCACCAAAACACGGCAGCACCTTGCCCAGGCAGGAGGAAGCCAAGGGCTCAGGGACACGAGGACACCTGGGCTGCTGCCAGACAGGTCCAGGAGGATGTCACTGTGCCAAGGAAAGCTCTCTGTGCTGCCTGCCTCAGTTTCCCCACCTGAGATGGGTCTGACAGGAAACCATGAGCTGAAAGTGCCTCTGTCAGCATGGAAGGTGCTGCTACCCAGACATGGAAAGCCCCTCGAGTGGGGCTCCTGAGGCTTGCCCTGGTCCCAGCCATCCCTTGGTGACATTCTACTGCCGTGGGGGTGGCATCACCTCTGGGGGCTGTGTCAGCAGGCACAGGAGCAGGGCAAAACCCTGAATTATTTTACAGGGTAAAGAAGTAAAAGCAGTAAACAAATAGCTTTTTATTCCTCTATAACCTCCTCTAGATTTAAGTTCTTATGGAATTAGGCAAGGTGATGTCACACATCTGTGTGAGCAAGCCAGAATTAGCACAATTTGCCTCATTTTATTTCTCAGCCACCACTCCCTGAAGTCCCTGTAGCTAATTTTAACTTTCTCCTACCAGTTCAGGGCCCTGCAAACAGCAGCCAAAGGACTGGCCCAGCCCTGTGATGCTGTGACAAGTGGCAGCTGGGTGACATCCCCTCCTTGGCTCCATGACAGAGCTCTGGGCTCTGCCCTGGCTGTGCCTGTCCCACACACACCAAGAGCCTTTGGTCCTCCAGAGTCCCAGGAGTGCCACTCTGGTCTGAAGGGGACTGAACTCAGCTGCCAACTCCACCTCTTTCCAAAAACAAAAATTAAAGGAATATCCCTTTTTTCCCCTCCAAATTTAGGAAGAACTTCTTACAAGCTCCTCAGTGCCCACCTGAGTAGTGCAAAACCTGTGGAATTTGAGGTCAAAACTCTTCAAATCTCAGCCTGCTTGTCAGTGTAGTGTAGGTCACATAATGTAATGAGCTTTCTTATATATAGATGTGTGACACATATATTCATCTCTAGCTTGTGTTTTAAGTACTGGAGAGAGGAAAGATGCAACACTGAGCCATATCAATAACCCCATCTGTGATGAACTTTGCCAGCAGCCCCTCTGTGACTCACTGGATGTGCAAGATGCATTTCCCTGGGTGCAGACCTGCAGGAAGCCTCTGTACTTTCCAGTCTTTGCAAGCCCAGGCTTGCTCAGATTTTTCAAACTGAGAATCACAAGCCCTCTGTCTTGGCCTCCCAGGGCAGACAGACCTGGGGCAAGGTCACATTCGTGCACCAGACACCTCCCTGGACTGAGGCTGGAAAGGGAAAACCCTTTATGGCCTAAGTGTAGAATATCCATTTCCGAGGAGCCCACTGCCATGGGACTGGTGTTTAAAGCCCTGCAAAGTCATCACAGAATTCCAGGATCACTGAGGTTGGAAAAAACCTCCCAGACCATCAAATCCAAGCTGGGTCAATGCCCACCTTGTCCCCATCCCAGAGCACTGAGTGCCACCTCCAGGCATTCCTTGGACACCTCCAGGGATGGGCACTCCAAACCTCCCTGGGCAGCCTCTTCTGATGTTTAATCACCCTTTCCATGGGGAAATTGCTGCTGCTGCTGTCCACCCTGAGCCTCCCCTGGCCCAGCCTGAGGCCGTTCCCTCTCCTCCTGTCCCTGTTCCCTGCGAGCAGAGCCCGACCCTCCTGAGCCCCCTCCTGTCAGGGACTTGTGCAGAGCCACAAGGTCCCCCCTGAGCCTCCTTTGCTCCAGGCTGAGCCCTTTCCCAGCTCCCTCAGCTGCTCCTCTGCTCCTCGTAGTGCTGGGATCAGATTTAGTTGCAGAAGGCCAAACTGCCCTCTTAGACACTGCTGTAAATCTGAAAAGGTTTCTTGGCTCATTGGTTTCAGCCTGATTTTCTCTACAGAGACAAGTTTGTGACTGTCACCTGTACTATATTAATTTATCAGAGCCGGATTTTTATTTGGGTACATATTTTCCATTGAAATTGAGAGTGGGGTGCTGGATTTCTTTTCCTGGTCTGTCCAGTTCCAGACAAAAACACCTATACATAATGTGTGTGTTCATTTGTATCTGCAGGGTTTTTTTGCTTTTTTCCTTTTGTAAATGAGAAGAGATTTTGATACCAAATCTTTGCAGCTTAAATAACAAGAAAAGCCGTCAGCTCAGGACTGCACAATTCCCAGGGAAATGAGGCTCGGAGATGATGAGGGCTGCACCTTTCCAGGTCATCAATTTGTCTGTGAGTTCATTTTCCCTCTAAAAAATGAACATAACAATGCCCCTCAGATCCACACTAATACACGATCTGTTATTTGTGAAATGGGGATGAGTTTCTGCAGAGAAATGCTTCCACAGAAAGAATATTTCACGAACACTTCATTCCTGATGGATTTAATTCCTTGCCCCCGTTGCTCAGGTGCCGCTCCAACAGTGGCACGGAGGATTTGAGGAGACTGATCCCATTTTTCACACAAACATTTAATGAGCTGACATTGCATCGCTCTCAGCCTGTGCTGTAGATTCCTGCAACCCATCCATTGGGTCTGACAGCTGAGTCAGGGCTGCAAACCTCCCATAAATCTGCTTTAGTGCCCACTGGTGTTTAGCTAACAATAGAACATCCTCTCATTGGAGATTTAAATTAAATCATTGCATTTCCCAGCTTTAATAAGGCACGATTAATTCAGTGTTGTGGCTGGGTCTGGGCAGCTGCCCAGTGGCATCTCTGTGAAGTCTCTGCCTGAGTGAGCTCAGCTGGGCCCAGCAGAGAATTGTTGTGTCACAGGGTCATGGAATGGTTTGGACTGGGAGGGACTTAAAGCCCATCCACGGCAGGGACACCTTCCACTATCCCAGGCTGCTCCAAGCCCTGTCCAGCCTGGCCTTGGGCACTGCCAGAGATGGGGCTGTGTCCCCCAGGAGCATCCCTGAGATGCTGGCACTGGCACAGGGCTGGAGCCAGGCTGAGCACCCAGCTGGGCACCACTGGTTTTTCTTTCCCTTACCCATTTTAACCACCCAGGAGCCCTGGTTCATAGGTACAGAGCACACGCAGTGCACATCTGGGCTGCCTGGGAGGCAGAATGGATCCAAATCTAAATCCACAGCAGCTCCGGCCCCAGCACAGTCCCCACCCTGAATGTCCCTCCTGCTCCTGGCTCTGGGTGTTTCCTGGCAGCACTTGCCACAAGCCCTGCTTGGCTGGCAGCACAGCTCCCTGGGAGTCAATCAATTACCCACTGGATACATTAATTAATTAGCTGTCTTTTATGCATTTTAAGAGGAAAATAAAAGGCCCTGGCAATTTGCTCACACTTGAATGCTCTGTTACCCTCCAACAGAGATGGATGGGCACTGAGGGCTGGGCTGGGAGAGCATTGAAATCCACTAAAACCAGCGGTCAGCAGCTCTTCCTGATGTGGGCTCTCTCTATCAGCCCCTTTTGTCCTTCACTAATGGCATCAGCTCACATTTAGCAGCACAAGTCAGAAATTCAGAGCAAGAGGATGCCTGGGATTGAAATGGACCTAAAGACAGAAATGCTCTGGCTGCTGAAACAGCATCCTGGCCATTCCTGGAGAGAGCACATTGCTCCCTCCTGGCACCTGCCAACTGCTGGTGAGGGGGAAAAAACTATTGGCACAGGTTGATGGATTTGAAACAAAATAATATATATAAAAAATATGTATGGCTTATATATGGTTGGTATATATAGTTTATATATGCATGTATATATATGATTTTCTATAAATATAAATATAAATATAAATATAAATATGCTGACCTACAGGTACAACCTCTGTGGCTCCACACCTTCAGATCCTGCTCTATTTCTGAGCCTCTTCAGATACAAAATGAAGAACAAAAAGACTTGAGAAATACTTAAGAAGATTTAAGGAGAAGCTTAGGTTGCTAGAGAGAAAGCAGTGTGTGTTTAGGGTGCCTTAGGGAGAGCTTGAGGGGAAAATAAAATTCCTCCAGGTTACAAAAATTTTAAAGCATTAAAAAGTGATGGTCAGGCAAGAGGTGAAGCTCTCAGGAAGGACGAGTGACATACAGGGATTTCTTTGGGAGCTGTGGGCTATGGAACAACCCAGAATGGGAGAGTCACGAATTCAAAAGTCACCCAAAATTAAGTAAGTTGTGCTTGAACGTTGAAAAAATACAGGTGCAGAAAATGTGATTGTGGGATTATGATTCTCCAGACCTTGGGCTCCTCTTACATAGAATTCTGGAATCACAAACTGTCCTGAGCTGGAAGGGACTGAAAGGAACATCCAGTGCATCTCCTGTCCCTGCCCAGACCCCCCAACAGCCCCAGCCTGGGCATCCCTGGCAGCGCTGCCCAAACGCTCCTGGAGCTCTGGCAGCCTCGGGGCCGTGCCCATTCCCTGGGGAGCCTGGGCAGTGCCCAGCACCCTCTGGGGGAAGAGCCTTTCCCTGATCTCCAGCCTGAGCCTGCCCTGGCCCAGCTCCAGCCCTTCCCTGGCTCCTGTCCCTGGCCCAGAGCAGAGCTCGGAGCTGCCCCTCGGGAGGAGCTGCAGGCCCCGGGGAGCTCCAGCTGAACAATCCCAGTTTCCCCCAATCTCCCACTCTGCTCCACCTCTGGATGGACACGGGGCTTCATTTCCCCATCTGTGGTGGGGCAATGGCATCTCTGCCCTCTAGGCATGGACCTGCATTTGCCAGGAGTCAAATATTGGTGCTGAGAGCTGTGTGAGGCACTGCCAGTGGCATGAACAGTGCTCCTGATTTACGCTAAGGAAAAGCAGGATGTTGGTAAATTGTCTCTGTTAGACAGATTTTCCTATTTCAGGCTCCCTGTGCTCACACTCTGCTGTTTCAGTTCCGTGCTCTGTGCCTTTTGCTGCTGTTCTCCCCTTGTCCCTTCTCCCACCTGTTCCCTTCTCCCTTTTCCCTTCAAACCAGGAGCTGCTCTGGAATACGTGGAACACATTTTCACCCCTGCCTTGTGAAGAGGGCTTGACACACATTTGCAACAGCCAGCACTTAAAATAAGACCTTAAAATCAGAGTGATGTTCACATCTCCTGGCAAAAAGCTCTTTTGAAGAGGCACCTCAGGGCACATTCAGAAATATTTGTTACTTCTCCAGCCATGCATAGGTTCCTGGATGGACTGAGTAATTTGAAAGCTTTTTTCTTATTTTCATTTTTTCCCCCCTCTACTTTGGCTCTTCACCAAGAGGAGTCTTTATGGGCAATGTTAAGATGTGCACAATTGGCTTATTTGTGGCCCTGGGCAATATTTGCATTAGAGACGTGACAAATTGCCTGTATTGTTTAGGGATCTTACCTGTCCTGATGGGTTTTTTGATGCCCTCCATGGCAGGATCAGCTGCCTGAAAGAGAAGAAAGAGAATAGATGGATTATTCTGGGATTAAGAAATATCCATTTCATGTGCAACTGTGGAGCTGAAACATTTCAGGTTTTGTTCTAACATAGAAAATTGACATTTCTGACACAGCCTGATTCTTTCAGTGCAGTAAGAAAATTGTGAGGGTTCTGTTTGGGCTGTTTCAGAAGCACAAGTCTAAAAATCCCTCTCTGTTGCTTGCAAAGCTCGGAGAGAGCAGGACAGAGTGGGACAGGACAACCTGGAGAGCCAGTGTTTATCCCTGGGAAAGAGCATTAAAGCCACAGAGCTGAGGTCTGAGCCTGCAGTGATGTCCTGCCTCACCTCCTCCCCTATTTCTTGCTGAGATGTAAAACCAAGGGTGGAAATGGCACAGGAAATTACCCTCAATCAGCACGGCATGGGAAATACCCAGAGAACCAGCTCCAGGCGTCAAATTCCAGGATTCCTCTGCTGACACCTTTCTGTCACCCAAACACACACCCCTGGGTCACTGGCAGCTCACAAATGTCCAGCAGTGTTCTCAAGGAGCAAAATGTTCTCCCAAGAGCTGAGGAGAGCACTGGGAGCTCCTCACTCTGTGTCACATCCCTGGGGTGATCCCACAGGCTTTCAGTGTCAGGGAGAGGGTTTTGCTCAGGCTGGGCTGAACCAGCTCCTTTTACCTGGGTAGAAATTACCTGGGCTAATTGTGCAGGCTAATCAGGCCAGGTCCAGTTTAGCACATTGAAATGGTTCCATTAGGATTGTTTAATCCTTCTCCCTGCTCCTCACTTAACTAAAATTAAACCACAGGACTAAAAACCTCTTCCAGCTGCTCCTTGAGCCCTGTCAGACTCTGTGTCCTGAGCCCTTCCCTGTAGAGTCTGTTCAGTGACCCAGCAGGATGTTCAGGAAGGAGAAATTTGGGAAGCTCTACCAGCTTTGATAGAACATCTGATACCTCCTGGGAGAAATTATGCACTCCTGAGGTGGGGAACAGCTTCATCCACAGTGGTGTTCCAGCATAAACACCTCATTTCTGTGTGTGAACTGGATAAATGGGTGGTGTGGGGAGAAGGCAGGTGGTTGGATACAGAGGGAAGCTCTGTTTGGTCTGTTTGTGATAATTAATGTTCTAATCTTAAATGTTTTTAATTAGATTTTGGCCTCACTTGTCCATGTTTTAACCATGCTGAAGTGTGGAGCTGCATCTGCTCCCAGCAAGGAGTTGTTATCCTTTGGTCTGATGCCAAATGCTGTGTCCTGCAGAGGTGGCAGAGGCTGGTGCCCCTGGGCTGGGCAGGGACAGGTTGGACTTGCTGATCTTTGGGCTCTTTCCCAATTTAAATCATTGTCTGATTCTCTGGGGATTTAATTTGTTCAATTTCTCTCCCCACACCTGTGTAAGGCAGGGCAGAGTCACCTGCTGAGCCAATATTCCTCCAGGTGACCTTCCTGAGCTGGGCAGGAGGAGAGCAGGAACCCCGAGATGTAATCTGAAAAAACAGACATTCCCAAGCTTTTTGTCCCTGACACAAGACCCTCCCTTGGGATCTCTCCTGGATCTCATCACGTATCACCAAATATAAAGTTGAGCAGGGCTTGGGCTGAAAGCACCACCAGCAATCCCTGCCAGGACCTCTCAGCCCCTTCCTCTGCCCCCTGCCCTGGGCTGCTGTCTCACACACACTCAGGGCACAGGGAAGTGCTGCTCTTCATTGCAATATCTGAACATCCCTGCTCTCTGTGGAGAATTCAGGATATTTCAGACAGAAAAAGGATGCTCTGCCCCCAGTGAGATTGCACTCAATGAAATCAGGCAGCCAGGGAGGTGCTTGCTTTGCTGATGCCTCAGAGCCTGCTCTGCACTCAGGGCACAAAACCTAAATGAAAATGGTCTAAAAGTATTGTGTTCTCGCCTGGGAAAGCTCCCAGTGAGTAAAACCAGCACACACCAAAGCAATTTATTTTAGTGACAATTGAGTAGATACTGAAATAAACCTTTAGGACTTCCTTTGAAATATTACTGGTATTATTTCTTTCTTTTCCAGCAGCAAGAATGTTGCATGTATTGCTGTCATTTGGAATGCAAAGAGGCACACAGGAGGAGCCCAAACAGATTAAATTCTCCAGTGCCAGCTCAGAAAGAATTCAAGACAATGAATTTCACCCTGTCTGGAGTGATCTGGGGGCTGATGATGAAAGAGCTCAGTCTTTACTCAGCAAGCAGAATAATTTGAGTTTGCTTTATTAGAGAAAATTATAATCAGGTGCCAGTGAAAGTGATTTATTTCTTCTTTCCCTTAATCATTTTACAAGAAATTTTCTCAAGCTGAGACATAATAAAGGGTCATTCTAAATTCCTGTGTCACAACGGTGAATATTCATTGAACCAGACACCTCTGACCTCTGGGAGGGTGGGCAGGCCCTGGCACAGGGTGCCCAGAGAAGCTGTGGCTGCCCCTGGATCCCTGGCAGTGCCCAAGGCCAGGCTGGACAGGGCTGGGAGCAGCCTGGGACAGTGGGAGGTGTCCCTGCCATGGCAGGTGTGGGATGGGATGAGTTTTAAGGTCTTTTCCAACCCACACCAGTCTGGGATTCTGTGAAATCTTTATCTACCTCTAGAAAGAAAAGTCCACAGACGCCCATAACAGGCCTGGGCTCGAGTGTCCTCATGGCAGCTCCCTGGGGAAGAGCTCTTTGGTCCTCTGCCCTCGAAGGAAATTCAGTTTAAAAGGCCCAAAGCTCTCCTGTGTTCCTGCTCAGCCTCAAACCATCCTGGTGCCAGCAGGAATTTCCCCATGGAAAGGGCGGTCAGGCCTTGGCAGGGGCTGCCCAGGGAGGTTTGGAGTCCCTGTACCTGGAGGTGCCCAAGGAAGGTCAAGGTGGCACTCAGGCCTCTGGGCTGGGGACAAGGTGGGCATTGGGCACAGCTTGGATTCGGTATCTTGGAGGGCTTTTCCAACCTCAGTGATTCCGAAATTTATTCCATGACCCAGCTGTGGCTGGGGAAAAATGTGAGGCCACTTCCTCCTGAGGTGCCAAGGGGCAAAGGTTGGAGCTGGACATGAAAAGCCCAGAAATCAGAGTTCTGTCCCCAGGGCTCATCTGATAACGAGCCCTGGGGGGAAATCAGTTTTTCCTGTGCTGACCAAAGCATTAAAGTGGCACCTCCAGCCAGCAGGTGACTCACTGCACAGAACACCCACAGCAAGAGCTGGCCCAGGGCAGTTTTCTCCTCAAATGCCTCCGTGGATTTCCTGTCGTGCTCAACGAGTGGGAAATCTGCTTTTAGGGGAATTTTCAATATTTTAATTTTTTTAAAATCTTTTTTAAAAATTTTTCTTTCTGTCAGGGTTGCCACAAGAGGGGGCCAACAGGCCCTGAGTGGGGCACCCGGGGCCAAAATGAGTTTTAAGGTGATATAAACCCCCAACAAATAGTGCAGGATCATTCTGGGTGCAGTATGAATGATTCACAAATGTACTGCTAGAGGTTTTTAATAGCCTTGAATCAGCAAATAGAAAAACGTGTTCTGACCTTTAGTATTTGCCACATTGGTGCTAAAAAGGTTTTCTGACACAATTTAGAGGTTCAATATATGAAGTCTACAAAATCCAGATCAGAGATGAACTAACCCAGATCATGGACTCTGGACATTCTCACAGGATTTGTTAATGGGGTGCCAGGTGTGTGATGAACCTTCCTGTACAGCACCAAACAGGTGAGGCTCTGTATGCCTTAAAATGACATTTTCCAGCCCTTCCTGTCCCGGTCTCACATCTCTCTCTCTAGACACACAAGTATCTCCAGAGATGTGTATTTATGGATGGAGTGGATACACCAGGCAGGAGGGTGGAGGGTTTAACTCACTTATAAACAGTGTTAAGGAGAAAAATGATGGCTCCAGACCACCTTGCAGGGACTGTTCTCACTCCAGAGGAAAATTGAGTCACTTGTGAAAGACTGGCAATGGCCTGAAGCCAAGTGGCTGTGCAGATGAAAGCTGAAGAAATGAACTGACTTCAGTACAGCAAATAGCTCCAAAAAACCAGAGTTCAGCTCCAAAATTGACCCTTGCCAGGTGTGGCACTAAAGTGTTGCGCCAGCCTTCTTGAAAACAAGGCGTAAAGGAAATTCCTTGGGGTGCTGGAAAGTGGGGAGGTGTGACAATGTCTGTTAGAGGTGCTGCAGGATTCAGAGAAGCAGCTTTGAATCATAGTTGCCTTTCTCATTCTGCCTTTCATGTTGTGTTCTTTGGATCAGATTGTGGGGGTTGCAAGTGCCTGCTTTCTGCAGAGTTTGATTTTCCTTTCCCAGTCTGTCTTCCTTCAACTGAAATTAGGCAATTATGAATTCATCAAAAGGCAGACTGTGATGGGGGCAGGGGCAGGCAAGGTGTGATCTTGTCACCTCCTAATGCTGTGGCGCCCAAAGGTGCCAGCCCTGCATTGTCCCTGCAACCCTCAAATCCCTCTTGGAAGAGAGGGGAATAAAAGCTTCTCTCTCAGCTCAGCACAAGGAGGGTGTGGAGCTGTCCCTGAACTCAGGGACCACTCACACAATCCAGCTGATAACTCCTGGAGGGAAAACCTGATTGTCCCAAGGAGATGACCACACAAATGTTGGTCCTTTTGTCACAGAAAGAAAATAAAGATGTCAGCTGGCGATGCCCTGATCCCTACAGCAACTCAGAATCCACAGGGCTCCAAGGATTCCCTAGCCCCTCAGGTCCTGGCAGTGCTGGAGATGCTCAGCCCAAGCACAGCTGTGATTCCCAAAAGATCTGTGTCCAACCTTACTCTGACAGTGCAGCCTGGAGCTGAAGTGCTTTTGGAGCACGTCTGGAGCTCCCTGAGGAACCTGTCCCACAGAAACAACACTGCTCTGGGAATTCAGCACCAGTTCTGCTTCTGAACTCCCTGAGAGCAAAACACAATCTGTTTTTACTGCCAAATTCTCCTCAGAGCGTAAAATTGCTGCTTGATGTTATTTGTTCCTCACACCCCTCGGCTTCACATTTCCTCCTTCAGCCAAGCTCGTTTTCAAAGCAGCTGCGATGGTGTCATTACTCTTTTAAGTCAAAACCTTGGCTCTTTTCAGCAATCTTGTTCCTCTGGCAACTCTGTAACTGCTTTATCCTGATGGAGAGGTAATTTAATGCTTGCCTCCATAATCAGTACAAATGAAAGCCTCATTATACAGCAAAGCTGTGGCAAGTCTGTAATTACCCAGCCTGTTCTTTTAAAGATCTCCCCTGATATCCCACTATTTCTCACTTAAAAAGCCCCATGTCTCACGTTAAGTGTCCTCAAAGCGCTTCTCTTTTGGGAGAACACTGATTACAGGTAAATGATTCCTCTCTTGAAGGAGGATCAGTCAAGCCTTCCTGGTTTAATTCCTGGCTAATGTGCATACACGGGCACACAAATTGCACAGGGTAAATTTAGTAAGAGAAAATATTGAGTCAAAGGATCATATTTTGTTTTCCATGGCCAGCTCCTACAGCAGCCCTGCGCTGGAGCTTTCCCTCTATGAACAGTCGTGGGGGTATCTCAGCATTTTGATTTTTGCATTAAGATTTGAAAGCCTATAAAACTTATAAGCTGGCAGTTCACCTTGGTAAAGTTGATGGTAATGCCCCTACAAGGTCAGAAATTCACTTTTTATTCTCACAACCATCTCTCTCTGCTCTGGCTCTCCACTGGTTCGCCAACAACCCCAGATCCACTCAAGAGCAATCTTATTTCAAGGAGTTAAAAATGCCTGCAGGCAGAGGGAAAAGTTGTTTGTGTGTGACCTCGTGTCACTGGTATCCTTTCTACAGCTCTGGATGTGGGTTACAAATCACACCCAGGGCAGGACTGAGGGGACAGGGACAGGAGGGGGCTCCTTGGCCCCACCACTGCTGGGGGTGCTTGAGGACAGCTCTGCCTCACCACACCAGCAGTGTCACCCAGAGCTGTGGCGTGTCCCCTGCTGGGATCCACCACTGAGGACCAGCCTTCAGCAAACCATCCCAAACAGAGGCTGCTCCCCAAAGAACCAACAGGAGACACCTATCAAACCAGGCAGGAGAGAGGCTGTCTGGAACCTTGGATCAGGAGTTTCCCTTTGCAGAGCAGGAGCTGCGTGCCAAAAATAAATGCTGTCCATGGAGAAAGGTCCTCTTTTTCTTAAGTTCTTTTCTCTGTTTTTCATCTTTCCCCTAATTCGTGTGTTTGTACATTTATAACAGATGTAGGAACTGTTCTTCTGTCCACAGAGTGGGGAAGGAAAGGAAAGGGAAAAGGAAAGGAAGAAGGAAAAGAAAGGAAGAAGGGAAAGAAAGGAAGAAGGGAAGGAAAGGAAGAAGGGAAAGTAAGGAAGAAGGGAAAGAAAGGAAGAGGAGAGGGATGAGAAAAGAAAAAGGAAGAAAAGAAAAGAAAAGAAAAGAAAAGAAAAGAAAAGAAAAGAAAA
>JAHLSL010000016.1:1915504-1942547 GCA_025920805.1 Petroica traversi
GAAAAGAAAAGAAAAGAAAAGAAAAGAAAAGAAAAGAAAAGAAAAGAGCCAGTGAATCAATCTCTTACCGTCCTCTGGACGACCAGGACCATGATGGTGGCCAAGGCAAAGACGAGCAACACACCCAGGGTGGCGATGATGAAATACAAACACACTTTGTTAGTGGCTCCAGGCCTCCTGGGAACAGGGTCTTCATTCACATTCATGACTGATTCATGCGAGTCCTTCACCTGAGAAAGTGTTTGCTCTTGTGTCTGGCACGTTCTTATATAGCCCTCCGGGCTCTGCTCTGTGTCTCCCCTCGGTCGGGTTCAAGCTGCAGCCCATCTCTGCTCCTGGCAGGATTTTCCCCCGTCATCCTGGCTCATGTGATCTGGAAAAAAAACTTCATCACTTGCTGTACAGAGAGACAGGGCCCCGGGGGCGTGAGGCAGGACGCAGCTGTGAGCAGGGGAAGGAGCTTCATGTTCTTGCTCAGGGATTTCTCGCCGAGGTCCTGCGCTGCAGCCGGGGCTTCTGATGTCACAAGGTGAGCAGGCACGGCGATCCCCAGGCTCTGCCAAACGGGCAGATATGCAAATTCTCTTTCATTTTATACTCCGTGCAGCTGCAGTTGGGCTCAGGGAGTCGCCCCGAGCTCTGCCTTCCTGTTGTGCACTCGAACCTCTCCTGCCTCCCTACAAGAGCGACCTCCAGAGCTCTGTGCCCACGGGTGACCCTTGGGCAGCCCAGCTGTGCCCTGGGGTGCCCCAAGCCCAGCATCCCCAGCCAGGGGAGGGCAGGAGGAGAAGGATCTGCTCTGCCCTGCACTGGTTACAGCCCCACCTCGAGTGCTGGGAGCAGTTTTGGGCTCCTCAGCAGGAGATGGACCTCAGACCCTGAGGACGTGACCAGGGGAGGGCAACCAAGGTGGTGAAAAAGGCACCAAGGACTCATGAGGAACATCTGAGGCCAGTTGGTTGGTTCAGGCTGGAGAGGAGCAGGTTGAGGAGGGGACCTCATGGCAGTCCACAAAAGAAGCTGCTGATCCCCTCTCTGGTGACCAGGACAGCACAGGAGGAAAGGGAATGGAGCTGCATCAGGGGAGGTTCAGACTGGACATTAGGGAAAGGCTCTTCCCTGAGGGGAGGTTGATCACTGGGACAGGCACAACCCTGTCCAGGGGTAAAGGAACATCTGGAGGATCCTCTTGGTTGTGGGATTTCATGTTGGCCACTCCTGGGAGGAGCAGGGAGTTGGACTCGATCCTCATGGATCCCTTCCAACTCCAGATATCCTATAATTCTGTGACTATGCTGTCTGTGGAGGCATGGAGATGTTCGGGTGAGATTTTTGTTGAAGAATTTCATAGAAATGTGTCAGAAATAGGAACCTCTTGGAACATTTCTAATGCAGGATGCAAGGTCCAGGTAGAAAGGAGGCAGTGACACCGAAGGAGCTGAATGCAAAGGTTGGGATGTGCCCTCAGAGGGTGTCTAATCCCAGGTTTATCTGCAGTCAGGGAATTCCTGCTCACCTCTGTCCTGTCCTGGCCTGGGACTTTGGCTTTGCACAGAACTCAAAAGAGATTTATCTAGAAATATTCCTACTTTATTCCAGTGTTAGAGGATCCTGCATGTTTTCTGTGGGATAATTCCTGGTTTTCTGGCCAATCCAAGCCAGAAGACACCTGGGTGTTTCTGACAATGTTCCCAGCTGGATGTTTGTCACCTTTTGAATCACATCCATGCAAGCCAGTTCATTTATTTAACAGGGAAAAAAAAATCCTGGGGTATTTGTGTCAACTATTCCCAATTGGATAATACAAGGACATCAGAGAGGGCAAAGAGGATCTTACCAATGATCCATCCAGCTCAGCACCTTGCTTTCAGTAGAGAGCAACAAGAAATTCCTTGGGAAGAATATCTGAACAGAAAAACGAGGAATTTATTGTGTCTATTCTCCAGTTTCCTCTGCTTTGGGCTTGTGGCCTCCCAGATAAAAGGTAGAGCTTTTCAATTTTAATCCAATTGTTGTTTACACCCCTGACATTGCAGAGTTGTGGAATTTTCCTGTCATTACCACTATCTTTAATAAAATCACTGGAGCACAGCAGTACAAAGGCTTCTACAGATTTTCAAAATAGTATTTTTCGGAGCATCTCGTATCACTATGGGAACAGGCACAACCTGTTTGAACCAGTGACAGAGGATGCAAAAATGGTCTGAAGTGGTCAGACCTGGCAGGTTGGATGAGGAGGATCCTCACCTGTTGGGTCCTTCTTGGTGGATGCAGAACTTCTGGACAGCCATGAGCAGCAGAGCTTCTTGTTCTGGAAATCAATTTGATTATAAAAGAAGGATTTACAAAGCTCATTTGACCCCTTAAGGCAGCAAGTGCAGAGCAGAAAATCCACTCTTTGGAAAGCAGCACTCAGAGATCCCCTACCAAAGGAATTTTCTCCTCCCCAACAATGCAACAACTCTGAAATGCAGGAAAATCCAAATTCCCAAGGTCTTGCAGTGACTCTGGAACAGGGAATTCAGCAGCTCCTGCTGATGGAGCAGATCCATCATTCACTGAGGTGGGTGATATTCCATAGAGTGGGAGTGGTGTAGTTCGTAGGATGTCACCTTGGGTGGTGACATGAGGAGGGCCTGGTTCTCAGTGAGCTCTTGGACTTTCACACTCACACCTGGATTGCAGGTGAGCTCTTCAGACAGAAAAAACACCTTGTGCTAAACTTGTTAAGAACAGCCAGGAAGTGCTGATGGCTGCAAAGGGAAAAGAGATCAGGGATGTCCCTGAGGGAAAGTGGGGCAGATGAATCCTTTGTGTAGAGAAGTGCAAGCCTGGGGCTTTTTGAGATAAATCTGCTCAGCCCAAGAGCACTGCACTGCAAACCCACACAGTGAGATGGGAGTGCTGGAATCTGCTGGGAAGGTCCCATAATCCCAGAATGGTTTGGGTTGGACCTTAAAGCCCATCCTGTTCCATCCCTGCTGTGGGACACCTTCCACTGCCCCTGGGTGCTTCCAGCCCCATCCAGCCTGGCCTTGGGCTCTTCCAGGGATCCAGGGACACCCCTCTTAAACAGGAGTTTTGGCTGGATATTCTGGCTCCTAGGTGGTGATGTGCTTTCAAATATAACAACATCACCATGCAACCCCTTTCCCACTCTCAGCTGCCTGGTGATGCTGATTCCCAGGGTACAGTTCACTGTTTCAGGTCTCCTGCATCAGTTCTCCCCAGCTCTGGTACAAGAGGTTCAATAACAGGTGCCTGTCCCAAATTTGCATCGGCACGAGCTGTGCCCTCTGCAGCAAAGAGCTTTGCATAAAAGGGCGGGGAGGCGGAAAACAAACGGACCACAAAACCAGCAGCTCTAATTATTTCTTGGTAGATATTGCAAGCGTCTGCCTTTGTCAGCTGGAACACAAAATATCCCAGCCTGTTGTTAGTACTTATTGTTCTACTCCTCGGCTGAAAGGAAATGAACTTACTGAGAGCTGAGAACCCATCCATGGGGTGGCTGGAAATTCACCCTTGACTGAGGTTGTGATAACTGAAATCTTTATCAAAGACATTAATGGCAAATTTTTGAGAGATATGTGGGCACTCAGCTGCCACTGATATCCAGGGGGGAGAAGAGTGTAGGACCTTTAGAAGTTCATGGGTTTATATGAACCGTGTCCATTTCTTGCCAAAGCCATCAGCCCTGTTTACATCCATGCAGTTCCCTCCCAGAACCTCATCCAAGACCTAAGAGAGAAAATGAACCATAATTCCTGTTTTATTACCCTGAGTGATTCCTGGCATCATCCTCATTGAGGGTCATTGGTAGCAAGGATGTTGTCAGGCTTCTTATGGAATCAGGGAATCACAGAGGGGTTTGGGGTGGAAGGGACCTGAGAAATCATTCCATCTCCCCCCCTTGCCATGGGCACGGACACCTTCCACTCTCCCAGGTTGCTCCGAGCTCCATCCAGCCTGGAATGAGATGATTTCCAAGATCCTTTATCTTCAATGAGAGACCCCAGTGGATGCTGGGCTTTCCAGCCCCCTGTGAACTGCACTGACTGCAGATAGATGAACATGTGAGCACATGTGGAGCCCATTTGATATGGAAATGCAAAATCAGGAAATCGAGGTGGCTGAAAAACACCCAGAGCCCTGAGAGGATGAATCACCTCGTTGTCGGAGCTTTGTGTTTCCTCCGATGAATCACTGTGGGGTTGTGTTCGAACTCCACGTCTCAGCCCTTGGCCACGGCTGAAAAAGTTGTTTGGGTTTATTTTTTAACTGCCCTTATTAGATCCCTGTCCATCCACGTGGTCCTGAGTAAAGCTGATCGCTGCCTGAAGGAAGTGACACTCCAGGATCTCATTCCCAGCACAGCCTTTGGCTGTCAGCACAAAACGCTCTTTGCAGGGAGATGTTGCTTTTCTCCCATCTCTCATCCCAGACTCCTGGAGGCTGTCCAGGAACAGCAACGCTCTTTTTCTCATTTTGTTTCTTAAATAAGATCACGGGATAAAAATAGATGTCAGACAGGAGGGAAATGAGAGGGGAAAGGAAAGGTTAAAGCTGCCACTGTGCAGGATGACCTCCTTGGGAAGCTGCAGAAGGTTGATTCGTGCTGTGCTGCTGCCTCCCTTGCTCAAAGGAATTATGTCACTCAGTCTTGTAAGAATATGGAAAATCAGGTGTATTAAATTGGCTGAAAATTGGTTATGGGGGAAAAAAAAACACCTCTTGATGCTGTAGTGGATGTGCATCATCCATCTCCTGTGGAGTGCAGGTAGAAAACAGAGGCGTTAGGAGAGATAATAAAAAGCAATAATAAAACAATGCAAATGGAACAGTTATAAAAGTGCAATAACTCCCACAAATTTGTCAGAGGCAGCGTTTGCTCAGTGGGAATTACTGTCTGCCCAAACACACCCAGAGTTCTTCCCTTGTGGTGTCCCCCAAACTGGGGAGCTGTGGTGCTTTCAGAAGCATTTGAGAGAGTCAATCCAAGTGGAAAACTCATTTCTGGGTATTAAACCCCTCTGTGTTCTGCTTAATGACCAGAAGAACATAATGCATGAATTGCAAAGCTGGAAGGAATGGAATAATTAATATAGTTTAAATTTAAAAAAATACACAGAGTTATTCAGAATGAGATTTTCAGGCACATCTAGAGATTTCAAATCACTGAAATTCCAGTTATTCTGTTATGGAACACTGGAAGGACATTCATTTCCAACAAGAATCTCATAATTTCTTGAAAACCAGGCTATTTCTGTGTGATTCCAGCAGCATAATAAAAAATTGAGCCATACAGAAGTATATTCAGACTCTCATGCATACTCTGGGATCTAATTAATAAAAGAAAGAAAGAGAAGAGGATTGTATCAATTTGAAGTTCATTAAGAGAGAGAAAAAGGACATGTACACTTCCTGGTGTTAGTGTGGTTCTTAAAGTCTCTGGGTACACCTGAAAATCTTGGCCTGAGAAAATCCATGAGGTGGATTTGAGTCAGGAGGAGGAAGCTCTAATATATGGATTTGGGTAGCACGGAGAAATGACCACTAAAACCCACGGGTATGAAGGGCAGGGCCCCATTTCTTCATGCTGGACATTGGGTGAGGCTGCAGGGGGTACAACAGGATAGTGACAGTGACAGGGGCAGTGACAGTGGCAAAGCTGGCACAGAGAGGCAGCACCACCACAAAATCATCTCTGAACAGGATCTTACCCACAAAACCTGCAGGGGAATAACAGAATTTAAGTCCAAAAGGGCCCTATAGGTCAGATATTTGGCATTCTGTTTGGGAAAGGACACAGAGTTTTACCCCAAACCCTGGAAAATGAGAGTGCTGCATCAGAGGAAGCATCAGCTGGGGCTGAGCTGTGGGACAGGGTCAGACTGGAGCAGTGTCTGGCACCTGCGTGTGGCCCTGTCACCCACCCAAGGGACAGGGTGAGGCTCGTGGGCACCTAGGGCTGGATGAGCAGTGCTTTTGGGAGTGATGTCACTGGGAAGGGCAGCTTGGTGTGTTTGAGACACAGAGCTGAAGGTCTGGGTTAGGACAGGCAGGGCTCTCGAATGATTCAGCTGTAATAACCAGGATTTTCCCCTGTGTGAGTATGAAATGTTAATAATCGGCCATGGAAAGAAGTGGAGTTGTGAAGTAAAGATTGTAGAGTCTGATTTAGGGGAGAAGCTGTTATTTGTGCTGAAAACTTTTGATAAAAGAGAGGGGAGAGATCTGAGGTGAGATTGAAAATAACGAAACCTTTGTAGGGACCACATCATCTCTGGTTAGACCTCACCAGGAGAGCAGATTTACCTCACAGCTGAATTCCCCTGGCAGTGTAAGGTACCCAGATTTTTTTTTAGAAATTAAAGACCCCCCAAAAGCTGACATTCAGCATTTGACAGCTTCTAAATTTTTCTTTGTCTTATAAACAGGGTCTGCTCATATGGGATTCCTACACTGAACCCTGCTGGGCAATTATAGGAGAACCACTGAAAAATCAAAATTCCACCAACTTGAGATGCAGTCTGTACATCAAGAGAAGTGCAGGAATATGGGGTGAAAGTCTATTTATAATTCTGGCAGGTTGAAAGGCTTTGTTAGTTCACCTTTCTCAAAATAAGAAAGCTCATCACTCTTCTTCTCAGGCAAGAAACTGTGAAGTTGTTTATTTTTTCTACCCCTACAGGGCAAATCAGGAAAGATCTTGCAAAATTCCCGCTGTGGAGTGCCTGAGGTGCCAGGGCCACCTTCTATCACTGGATCTGGGGTGGATTTATCCTCCCAGCAGCTGCTGAGGAGGGCAGTGTTGGTGTTCCTCCTCTGTCAAAGACAAAATGAAGCATCAGAAGATGGAATTGTCTCTGTTTAACCTTGGAGGTTAAACACAGCTGTGCCCTCCAGTCTGGGGACCCTCTTCAGGTGTTTGTGGCCCTAGAGGCTCCTTGAAACAATCCCAAGACTGTGCAAATTATGCAGATGACTCAGGAGCATGAGCACACACAGAAAAGCTACAGCAAAGGATAGAGTGCTCAGTCAAAATCCCTATAACGTGTGAAAATCAATATAACCTGTCAAAAATCAATATAACCTGTCTCCTCTGGGGGGAGAGGAGCTTGCTCTCCAGATGTGAAACTGGTAAAAGTCTTAGCAATAATGTTCCAAAATGCCTTAAAGGATGGCAGTCACCTTTATTCATGGTGACAGGCACAAGTTCAGCTGAAAGCTGCTGGGAGTTTTTGGTTCCAAGCTGGGGTCTGGGACACCTTCAAGCTGTAGCTGCTTTCTTGGTCTCCCATCAACACAGTTAATGACAAAAATCACCAGAAAAGACAAAAGAAAAGCTGGAAGTTCCCTCCTGGGAGCAGTGCTGCACTTGGCTAATCAATATCCCCAAAAATAGCTGTGGAGATCCCACCCTCACCAATTAATGACCCTGCTAATTGGGGTGTCACAGTGCCCAGCTCTGGATGAGCTCAGCTCTGCAGGGCTTTTCACACTTGCTGGGCTTTTCACAGGCTCTGCTCATTGACAAGGGGCAAAATTCTCAAAAATATATAGGATTAAATAATTCTGGTCTCCCCAGGCTGATTCTGAAGGTGGCATCTCTGTAAATATTGTGCTTTTTTATTAAGCACTCCATCCTGGCTCATCTGGCAGATCAGTTTGTTAATGTTTGCAATTACCAATGCCAGGGCTGATTATAGAAACAGCCCAGACAAGTTGTTTGATCTGGATGTCTGTGAGATACTGAAAGGCAGGGAAAATGACTGAGGGCACTTGGGAGCAGGAGCTCATTTGGGAGCAGGAGCTTCATTAGCAAGCGGAGGGTGGGAGGTTAATTATTACGGTTCTTGTGAAAAATCACCCCCAATTTCTGATATCATCCTTCTGAGGGTGGCAGTCATCAAATAAGCATAGTGCAGCCTGCCTGGGAATGAGATTAGGGAAGGCTGTCATGGAACAGGAATGATCCAGGGGTTGGGTTTGGAGCCAGGGGTCAGGTGCAGCCAGGGAGGAGCAGTGACAGTGGGATAAGGAATTTGGGACATCTCTGTGTCACACGATGCTCATGAATGCCAGGGCATCACCACTGCTTGTTCATTTGTGTAAATGGCAAAATGTATAAGTCACAGGAGAATGAAAAAGGAAAAAATCAAAATATTCAGCCCTGAGTGACAGTCTTTGTTCCTACAGAGGTAATTGCCAGGTAAAATCCTGCAGGTAAAATCCTGCATCTGCCAGCATTTTCTCTGGAACAGTTACCCTGGAAATATCCAAAGCCTTTTCAGAACTGTGTTTCTTACCCACAACAAGGACACATCCACTCTGGATCCTGTTTGGTTTGCCCTCCATGGAATTAAGTTTGGCATTTCTTTCTTTGGTTCCAGTCAGGGCGCACAAAAGCTCTGTGCATTCCCTTTGATATTCACATCACTTGTACTCCAGCTTCTCTTGAATTATTGCAGCCTTGGAATTTGCAATGTCACTCTACCTTTATGCAGGCTGAACAATTTAATCTTCCCCATTCTTAAATTCTGCTCCCCTCTTATTCCTTCTTTGATGCCTTTGTGCAAATGTCTTGGGGCTTCTTGGGCACACCACACACAGCAGGTTTTGCTGGTGGGAAAGCAGGATTTTCCCCCTCCAGAGGAGCTGGGCACTGATGCCTGAAGGGCACTCAAGAGAAGCCATCAACCTGAGTCACTGTAACAAACAGCAAGTGTTTTTCTGGCAATTCTACTTTTCTAAACTTTTTTCCTAGATTTTTACACACCGGAGCCCTGCCAGCCTACACTGATCACAGAATGGTTGAGTTTGGAAGGGATCTTTAAAATCTCCTTGTTCCAGCCCCTGCCATGGGCAGGGACACCTCCCGCTGTCCCAGGCTGCTCCCAGCCCTGTCCAGCCTGGCCTTGGGCACTGCCAGAGACCCAGGGGCAGCCACAGCTTCTCTGGGCACCCTGTGCCAGGGCCTGCCCATCCTCCCAGGGAAGGATTTATTCCCAAAATATGATCTATCCCTGCCCTCATTTATCTTAAGGCCATTCCCCCTTGTCTTATCATGCTAATCCTCATGAAAGCCCCACTCCAACCTTCTCATGAGCCCCCTCAAACACTGGAAGGTGCTGTGAGATCTCCCCAGAGCCTTCTCTTCTCCCAGAGGAAGGAATGCCACAAGGGGAAGCTCAGCCACACCCTCAGAGGTGCCACCAAGCAGCACTTGGGGACTTGTGTGTCTCCAGAGCTGGCTGACAATTCCCAAGGAGCTGTAGGGTCCAGGACCTGTGGTTTGGTGAATCAGCAGCAAACACCTCCCAGAGCAGCTTAAGGTGATGCTGAACTCAGTGAGCAAACCTGGCCTGCGGTTTCATGCAAAGCCTTTTTCCTCCTTTCAGTCTGTGTGGGTTCATGCCCCCTAAATTTCGCTCTTAGTTTCAGGTGTGAATGAATTCAGTAGCTTCAGGTCATGTTCAGCTAAGAGAAACTCCCCAGTTCGGACTCGTTTCAGTACAAACCTAATCAAAACCACAGAATTGCTCATGGTTTCCAGGCCAAACCATAGAGTTCAACTTGTTTTTTGGGGGTTTCATTATGAAAATTTCATTCTGAAATAGAATAGACACAGAGCTTTGAACTGTGGCCTGTCCACTTCTACCTACCGGGAACATAATCAATGGCGATGGAAATCTTCTCTGTGAAGAGACATTTCTGTGCTCCCCAGTTGATTTTAAGTGAAAATTGATTGATTTATTTGCCCTCCTTGGGTCCTGAGCTTTGGGCTTGGTTTTGGCCCTTGCTTTTTACTTCTTGGTGTGGTTTCAATCCATGCCTAGAAGATAAAATTCAAGGATTCTTCGTCATGGTGGGAAATCAGTGCAGGCACGGCATAGCCAAGCCTCTTCTTATGTATCTCAAGGTTTTTAAGAGATTTAGAAAATGCTGAAACTCTGGTATTGCTCTCTCTTATGGATAAACAGGGGCTTATTCCAGCAGGCGCTAAAACTTGGATCATTTCTAAGTCAGGGAAATCATCAAGCACTTGATAACTCAGGGTATCACACTCACGTGAGTGTATTGCACACGTAAACCTTGAATTTGTGACAATTTGATCATAAAGAAATTAAAACATGAATGAGAATAAGGATGGACAATGCTAGAGAAAATTTGTGGAAAATTTACCTTGAAATATAACTCATTTTTAGTGATACACAAGCAAGTGTGTGCATTTTTCCTGGGTGCCCTTCCAAAGGCTGTGCCTCACCTACTGAGCCAATTCTGTCATCCAGGATACATCAGTGCTAATCCATTTTGCTGAATTCCCTAGAAATTTCCTTATTGAGCACAGCTGAGCCAGGAAACTCAAGCAGACTGGAAGATTTCATTTTAGAAGACAGTCAGGTTTCAGCTCAAAGACTTCCAGTCAGGATGGACCTGCCACTTCTTCCACTGTTTAACTAATTGCAGTCTCATGGATTGACAGAGCCAGAGAGAAAAGGGGAAAACCTTGTGGATTATTTTCCCTCAGCTGTCATTAACTCTTGTTTCCACTGGTCAAAATTTTCTTTTTCTTGACATAAATTTGCATGGATCCAGGTTCAGATTTCCTTCTTTCCCCAGTTGGAATAAATAAATAAATAAACCAAATTACTCAAATTCCCCTTAGTAAAGATATTTTCTAGACTTCAATTAATTTGTTCACTCCTGGTCCTGTTGAGCAGGGAAAATCTGTACCCAATTTCCCCTGCTCAACAGAGAGAGTGTTTTGAGAGTTTCTCAAAACACACAGGGTGGGAAAATGCAGCTTCAAACAGTGTTTTGAATGATCGAAATAAAAACACACCAAACAATTGAAAGTTTGAGGCACCCACTCAAATGCAAAAAATATCCTCTTTCTCTGTGGCCACTGCTAAATGTAACAAGGCAGTTTCAGGATGTCTTAGTACTCTGCTTTTTCTTGGTTTGGTTGGGTTTTAACTATTTTCTAGAGGAGGTTGGCCTGTGGGTAAAACCCAGCCTGGGAGGAAATCTGATTTCTCATCTGGTCTCTGCCCAGGGCTGTGTCACCTCCGTGTCCCACCCTGGTGGCTCTGGGAGAAAGGATCATGGCATGACCTGGGAGGGTGCAGCATCCCTGGGTAGTGGAGCAGCATTTTAGAGGAGATATTTTTGGCTTTGCCTTGAGTTTCTTAGGCCAGAAGCCCAAGGGGAAAGAGTGGAAGAGGAACAACAACCAAGGAAAGCCACCAAGGTGTGCCCTGCACTTCTCTGCTGCTTTTTGAACACCTTGGGAAAGGAGATGTGTGAACCCAGCTCTGAGAAGAAGCACCTGATAATGATAAGATCTGTGTGCGTAAATCCAGCCATTTTCACCCCACAGCTCCAATCCTGCTAGAAGAGAAATATTCTTGATTTTTACCATTTGACGGACAGAAAACCTCAGGCAGGGGGAAGAGAAGTGAAAAATGGAGCAGAGACTCCCCAAAAGCTTTGCCGGATGAACTGTGGGGTCCGTAGAGCTGCAGTGGGGTCCTTTCCTGAATTCCAACAGGATCACTGGGCAGAGAAAACTCCATGAGCATTTGAGCCCAGGCTGGGCAAGGCAGGGAATGAGGGAGGGATGTGGTGAAATGGTGAGGAGGTGGTGGTGTAGGTTGTGAGAGAACACGAGGCAGCTTCGACACGAACAGAGGAAACTTCACATTTGGAATTTCAAGAAGTCGACTCGACATTTCTGCCATAGCAGATAAACATCTCAGTCTCTTTTATGGCTGGGAATCATCTTTTTCTGTTTATAAATAGAAAAGAAAACACAACAAGCTACCCCATGTTATTTCCTCTGGGGCTTTTTGGGGGTGGATATCTGTGGGTGGTAAACTGCCC
Organism: Petroica traversi; assembly: GCA_025920805.1. Lineage (NCBI taxonomy): Eukaryota > Metazoa > Chordata > Aves > Passeriformes > Petroicidae > Petroica > Petroica traversi. The sequence goes on from JAHLSL010000016.1 coordinate 1,927,394, forward strand.
ACAGAGAAGTTGTTGTTACTAATAATCAATATGAAGCAGGGGAGGGCAGGGCTGAGGCTGAGATGAGCCAGGTTTGGGCTCACCACAAACCAAATATAGGTGAGAGAAGGGCAGCAGGGCCACACTGCTGCTCTCAGCTGGGATTATTGCTGCTCTGTGATATTATTTATATCCCTACCAGCATTTTCCTTGCCAAAAGATAACTTAGGCAGACACAGAAAAACTTGAAAGCCTAAAAACTATAAATGAGATGTAAAGGCACTGACAAACAGCTGGAACAGAACACTTGAGGAAGCCTTGCTGGTGTCTGGGGACAGCCAGCAGTGGAAACCTGTGGTGTGGGGTGCTGCACAAACACACTCCGAGGCAGCCTGGGGAGTGCAGAAGCTGAGGAGAAGCACAGCACATTCATTGGGGTTTGAGGCTCTGTCTCCCAGCCTGGAGTGTGGGCACTGGCCTTATTCTCCTGAAGCATCCCCAGGGATGGGCAGCAAAGGCTCCAGTGCTGCTCCTGCAGGGGATGGATGGATCTGCCTTTGGGGATAGGGGAGGAGAAAACCTCTGGAACTGGGACTCTGAGGCACCCAGGCATTGCTGAATCTGGGTGGGCTGTGCCCGTGGGGACAGTCCCAGCAGTGCCAGCTGCATCAGCAAACCCAAGATACCCAAAACCCTGCGGGTGCCATGGCATATTTGGGATGGACTGGGGTACACCTGGCCAAGGAGGCTTTAGAGTGACCCTCAGGGCAACCTCAAACATCAGGTCTGAAAACAGCTGGAGCTTCCAAGGGTGCCCAGATTTGCTGTGGCTGCCCCTGGATCCCTGGCAGTGCCCAAGGCCAGGCTGGACAGGGCTGGGAGCAGCCTGGGACAGTGGGAGGTGTCCCTGCCATGGCAGAGGATGGAATGAGATGATCTTTAGGGTCCCTTCCAACCCAAACCCTTCTGGGATTCTGTGAATTCTTGCAGTGGGTTCCCCTCCTCTCGGAAATGCTGTTTCACTAAAAGCAAAACCGGATTTAGTAAAGACGATCATTCTGATAAAACTCTTCAGAAATTAAAAAAAGAAACAACTCTTATATTTTAATAAGCTTGAGAGACACAAGTTCAGCATTTGGGGAATAGAATGCATTCATTTTTCTATAAAAATGACGTTTTGTTTTGGAACTCTCTACTTGTTATTAATTTATTTATTCAATGTATTTATTCAGCTCGAAACTATGGGGAAAATTAAGCCTTTTGATCTATGTTTACTACAATTTAGTGGTGGAGAAAGGGACTTTTTCTTTGTGATACATTTCTAGGGCTTTTTGTAAATAGCATTTATTCTTAAGCCGCCTCATTACAAGCCAAACACAACAGCTAATTAATTCCTGCTGAAATATTTGCATCACTGGTGGTTTTCCAGTAATAGCAAACTCTGTCAGCACTTCTGTTCAGCAATCCAGGCAACCTTCCCTTACTGCCAATCGAATGGATTTTGTAACACTTTGGAAAAGGATCAGTTTTGTTTTGTCTCCTGAAGAAACAAAGAATTCCTCAGTGCAGCAAGGACTGGATGATGATGCACAAGAGGAGGCAGGGACCTGCAGGCAAAAAAGATAGGTGATTATGGGAAGAGGTGGAGAAGGAAGGAGCTGTAGGGATAGGTGGGGGATTAGGGGCTGAAGATTGAACTTGTGGGTCCAAGGGGATGGGAAGGATGTGGTCATGAAGGTTTCATGGGACCTGGGCACAAGAAGAGATGACCATCCTGTCAGGGCACTGTCCCAGGGGATGGGGGCAGGCAGAGGTCAGGCAGCTCCAGCAGAGCAACAAGCAAACCCTAGTGACTACACTGAATTTCTTCAGGAAGTTCTTTTGCATACCATAATTCTGATTAAAGCCAGCAGCTGGATCAGGGATTCTCCACACAAAGAGGAATTCTCTATGGGCATCCTTTGAGATTTTTCCGTCTCTGTTCTTATAATGCCAAAATCTCAATATTTAGCCTGGCCTCCAGCTGGGTGTGCAGCATGGAGGGAGGGAAAGCAGCCAGGTGCAAACCAGAGCACACTGAGGAGCTGCGAGTCCCAGCAAATCCTGGTAACCTCAGCCCCGGTGAGCAGTTTACAGGGTACAGGCACTGAATGGCAATTAATCAGCTGGATTAACTGAGAAGTCGAGGAGGAGCACAGGATACAGTCCTAGACTGCATAGCCCACAGCCCCAGCTTTCAACACTCCCACGGCGGAATGGGCTGTGATAGCCATCTCTGTCAGCAAAGAGCTGCCTCCATAAAATGCTGGGGCTCTAGAACTGGGAGAAAACCATTCAGTGACTAATCAGTTAATTGGAAAAGTAACTTTCAGGTTGACCAAGCCTGTGCATGAATTTGAGTTGGGTTTTGCTGAATGATTGAGGTGAAACCACAAGTTTTGGAAGTGCTGAGACATCAGAGTTAGACAAGATAAATCAGTGGTTTAGATCCAAGATTACTTGATTGGTTTGGCTCTTGCCAAAACCTGAGACAGATGATGGAGATATGTCCCTCATCCATTACCAGGCAGATGAGTTTACCAATGGATGCCATAATAAGAGATGTAATCTCCCTCTCTGAGTAATTCAGAGCACAGATTTGAGCAATCTTCCCCCATCTTCAAGAACTCAAGAACTGTGACAGCATGCACGAATTAGAATACCGTAAACTGGATGAAAGCACAGGAAAATACCTGATAATAATTCCATGAAAACTGCCAGCTATAATTCACACCCTGGGAGTCCCAGAATGTGTATCTATTAAAGGAGTCTGTGAATTCAGCCACTGGTGACCTGGACTCAACAGGAGATCAAAAACCCTTTCAGTGTTAGTTGGGTAAAGATGAAACTCTGTCTTGGTTTAAAGTTATGTCTTCATTTTGATGCCAGGAGCAGCAGTAGGCACAGAAAGGTGGGTTCCATACACACATAAAACCGTCCCGGATCTCAGCAAATTTTCCAGAGCCACTTAACCAATGGAATCTCAGAATGATTTGGAAGGGACTTTAAAGATCATCTTATTCCAGCCCCGCCATGGGCAGGGACACCTTCCACTGTCCCAGGGTGCTCAGAACTCCCTCCAGCCTGGCCCTGGACACTTCCAGGTACACTCCCTGATGTCTTTGTCCCTGCAATGAGCCAGAGAACTGTGCTGAGGTCCATCCAGCCCAGGGAACCATCAGCAATAATAAAGTAGAAGGTGCTTTGGGAGAGAGGAAAAGCAACAACTAAAATACAGCACGCATTTACCTGAGTGAATTCCTGTTTGGGTCCAGTTACCCTGGGACAGTGATATCCATGATTTAATTGTGCAACATAGAAAACAATAATTCTTTTCATTTCTTTTAAATGCTGAAAGTTTGTTTTCCTGGCATGCTCCTTAGGTTTGTTGGATTATGGCCTGGGTTCATCTCTGGCTCGCTGCCCCAACTCAGTCAAGATTTAATAGGGATCTTTCACATCTGTTTATTTTGAAATCAGAGAGAGAAGTAGAACTTTTGCAAAGGGGATTGTCCAGTTTATTTTACGTAGCTGGTTCAGGAGGGCATGGCCATGTCCTGTCCCTCTGCAGAGACTCTGCTGCCATCAGCTTGAGCTGAGAGAGCTCCACCCTAGGACATTTCAGTGCCTGGGCAAACACAGCCTGGCTGCACAGGGCAGCTCTGCCTGAAGTCTCAGACAATGGGAATGAAGAAGGAAAATCAGAAGCAAGGTGTGCTCTGGATACAAACCCTGCAGGACAGCCAGACCTGCAGGGCTGTGACCCCTGTGGGACAATGAGAGAGTCATGTGCCCAAATTTCATCTGGGAGCAAAAGGCAATAAAAGTGAGCATGGTGAAATGGAAAGGTGTCTCTGCTGGTTCCTAGGATGAGCAGCAGAGGCAGCTGCAGGAGCCTGTCGATGGGGAACCAGAGCTGCACCGTGTCCCCTGCATGAAGAGCCAGCAGGGATGCAGCCCTGCCCGAGGCCAGCCTGGCTGGGAGGCACTGAGCAGCTCTGCTTGGCCCTGGGAGCTTTATCTGAGAGCAGAAAACTCCAAACTCATGAAGAAAAACTGAAAAGAAACACTCTCTTGTTAAAAGAGCTGAGGCAGCTTTTTGGGTTTGTTTTCATTTCAGCGGATGCCAGGTCATTTTTAATTTTGATGTGTGTTTGTTCTCCCATCCCTACAGATGCAGGCACAGTGAGAACACACCTCAGGTTGCCTGACAGATTTCTGGTGTGGTTTTGTAAGGTTTCCTGAGAATCGGGGGACATTTCTTGTTTTGCTGCTTTACAAAAACCCACAAGTGCCTGAGTGCTGTGGGGTTCTAATAAACAGGTCAGTGTGGGGAGAGGTTTCCAGGGGCACAAATTGTGGCTCTGTCCTGGTCAGCTCCTCTGCTGGCCCCTGGCACAAACCCACGCTGAGGTTCCTGATGGCCCCTGAGGGTTTGGGATGTGCCAGTGAGGTTCTGGAGCTGCAAGGAGAATGTGGTTTGTCTTTGCCAGCACCTGTTGCAAATTCATCTCAGAGCCTCTCACAGGGCACCCAGTGTGCACACAGTGATGCAGAAAGGAGGAGGGAGCTGGCTGTGTCAGATGTTCCCCTGGGGCTGGTGGGTTTAGTTTTGAAAGAAAAAAAAAAAGCTTTAAGGTACTTTCTGTTGTTTTTAATTTTATTTTTTTTTTCTTTCACAGAGGACATTGGGTGGAAATTATTACAGCAGGAGCCAGGCAGGCTCTGTGTGAGGGTTGAGCTCTCCCCACCCCTGTGGCTCAAGGAGTGAGGATGTGAAGGAATGGGTGTGATGCTTTGGGCTCTGACTGTGATTTTCTCTGTGTGTTGAACTGGCTGCTTTGTGTCTCTGTCTCAGGTAAAATGGAAATCCCCAGGATCTGGTGTGTTTGAGACGTTCCTATAGGAAGTGCTTTCCAGGAGATTTCTCTGTGAGAAGAAAACTTTAATAGAAGAGGAAATATTAGGAACATTTATTTCGCCTTCATGGACGCCTGTATCTGTGCTGCTTTTGAGTCAAACAAGCAAAGATTAAAGGAAAACCACCTTCCCCAGGTGGAAGAGAGAAGGAAAGGTGTAGAGCCAATGGCATTGGGAGATTAATGATCCAGTCCATCTGTCTTGCCTCAACCACAGTATCACACAAGGGACCTCCAGTTTCTCCCAGGGCCCTCCCAAACATCCCCATCCTGAGGGCCAGGCTGCCTCGAGCTGATGTTTCTGTCCTCAGAAAGGGACTGGGCTTCCACCAGGGAAGGCACTTCTGTAGAATTCCTGGTATTACCATCATTCTCCTGAATGATGGTAAGGAGCTTTGAAACGCTGCAGGGTCTCTTATACTCAACGTATGAAACAGCTCTTGAAAGGATAAAGATGTGAAAAATAATCTTGTAACTCTTACAAGGACTAAGGGCATAGCCTTCAACTTATCAAAATATAAATAACACCAGTGCCATTTATTGCTGTCCACTCCCAAGAGCAGTGAAATGAGAGCTGCCAGGTGTGAAAAGTGGCCACAAATGATCTGATTTTGACAGCAGCTATGTGTATCCTGCCGGTTGAAGTCCAGTAAACCTCATAATAACATGCTGACTACCTTCACTGGAAGTCAAAGGGGAGGTCCTGCAGCTAAGACTGAAGAAAGAACCCTTGAAACATCTCAGCATGGCCAGGTGGAAATGAAGGCTCCCAAAGTGCCAGGTGTGGTCACAGGGGCTGAAGGAGAGCCCTTAGTGCCAGATGGGGGCCTCCCCCTCACGTCTGTGGGCTTGAAACTGCAGTTTGAAATCACAAAAAGGGAAGAGTAAGAGAACAGTAGAATGATAGAATTATAGAAACCCAGAATGGTTTGGGTTGGAAGGGACAATAAAGACCATCCACCACCATGGGCAGGGACACCTCCCACTGTCCCAGGCTGCTCCCAGCCCTGTCCAGCCTGGCCTTGGGCACTGCCAGGGATCCAGGGGCAGCCACAGCCTCTCTGGGCACCCTGTGCCAGGCACCTTCCCAGGGAATGATTCCTTCCCAATATCTAAAATAAATTTCCCCTCTTTCACTTTGAATGCATTCTTCCTTGGCCCATCACTGTAGGTGCTGATAAAGGGTCTCTCTCTGGCCTTCAGGTGCTGTGAGGTGACCACACCTTCTCTTCTCCAGGCTGGACATTCCTCGTCTCTTTCCCTGTCTCCACAGCAGAGGTGCTGCAGTTCCCTCACCAATTTCATGGCCTCCTCTGGACCTGCTCCAAGTCCACGAGGGAACTTGAAGAGTTTGGTGCCAAGACTGCACCATGGCTCAAAGGATGTTTGCAGCAACTCCAGCAAAATAAGCTGTGGCAATTTGACGGCAGGAATTTTCCTTTCTGGTGAAGTCCTTTGGGCAGCCCACAGCCTTTGGGACCATGGTGACAACTCAGAGCTCTGCTGAGGTGCAAAGCTTTCGGTCGAAATAAATGGGCGGGCGGATTTTTTTTCTACTTTAAGAGTGTTTGTTTTCTGTGCTTTAATTTTTTCCAGGAAGAGATAACTGAATCTCAGAACTGATGCGCTCCCAACTCTTAAATGCTGGCACCGCTTGTTAGCTGCTTGCTCAGTGGAGAACATTCTTCCTTATATAGGTCTTTCAGAAAGTAGGTCAGGGGATTAACGTGAGTACCGGGTGCTAAAAATCCTCTTTGACAGCCTGCCTTCCTTTATTATTTTCTCACTCTGCCCACTGCAGATGCCAACACCTGCCAGCTCCTCTGCTGTTTTCTCCTGGGGTCAGCGGGGATGACCACAAAACGTTTCTCTATTCGGATCTCACAAACACCCTCGGCCCATTTCTGGCATGTTTGACCCCTGACATCACTGGGTTTGGGAGAAGGAGAGGTTGGTTTCCAAAGAAACGTGGCAGTGCAACAGCAGCCCAGGCACTGGGGTGATTTGTCACTGGACAGATCCCTGGGCAGAGATGGCCTGGACAGAGAACTGAGGATTCTCAGCCTTCCATCTCTGGAGGGGCTGTTCTGAGAAAAGGGCAGCTGGGCCCCGTGCCAGGCAGGGTGTGAGGAGCTCCCACTGCAGCCCTGCTGAGCAGCTCCATCTTCTCCATGGCAAGTGTTTCTAGGAAATTCTGCAGGGCAAATAACAACAATCATCACAAAGCCTTCTGTGAAATGCTTGCGCTCCACGCCACGTCCTCGGTTCAGTGCCTGCTGCTGGTGCTGCTCACATTTGTGCTGATGGGGCATTTCTTGGGCTGTTTACAGGAGCTACAGAACAGCTCTCTGTGACATCCTTACAGTCACACTGTGGCCTGGCTGAGCAGGGACGTTAAAGATCATCCCATCCGACCCCTGCCATGGGCAGGGACACCTCCCACTGTCCCAGGCTGCTCCCAGCCCTGTCCAGCCTGGCCTTGGGCACTGACAGGATCCAGGGGCAGCCACAGCTGCTCTGGGCACCCTGTGCCAGGGCCTGCCCACCCTCCCAGGGAAGGATTTCTTCCTAATATCCAACTTATAGTTCTTTAAACTTCTGCCAGTTTAAAACCATTCCTCTTTGTCCTGTCACTACAAGCTTTTGTAATCTCTCTTTTACATATCCATATATATATACCCACACACATCCACATAGTCAGGTCACCAATAAAAGATCTAAACCCCATCTTTAGAAACTCATTTGTTTGAAATAAAAATTATTTACGAGAAGAAACAAAACATTATTGTCATATATTCACTTTATATACACTCTTAACCTGATTCCATGTCTGTGTGCACATCCACACCTATCTCAGGAGATGCCTGAGAGGGGACCTCAGCCCTGGGTGTCCCTGGGTGTCCCTGGCTATCCCTGGCTGTCCCTCATGCAGGGAGGTGTAGAACAGGGCCCAGGCTCTGCTCCAGGGCCAAGCAATAGCCACAGAGCCACGGGCAGGGACTGAGCCCAGCAGTTCCCCTCCACAGGAGGCACAACTGCTGCCCTGGGCAGTGCCCAGCCCTGAGCAGAGCCCAGAGAGGGTGAGGAGTGTCCCTGACTGGAGATATTCCAGAACCACCTGTGCCCTGTGCTCTGGGATGGCCCTGCTGGAGCAGGGAGCTGGGAGCAGATGACCCCACTGTGGTCCCTCCCAGCCTGACCCATCCTGGGATTCCATACTTCTGTGATTTTATGAACTAACACAAAGCAAGACTCTCAGTGAGGGTTTTCAAATCACCTCATGGCCAGTTGAGAGGGTGATCTTTGTGCAGAATGCCAAGTGCAGGGCATCCCCCATAAATCTGCTGTACCTGGAGTCCCTGGGCAGTCTGACCACCTGGGAGGGAGCAAAGCCTGGCAAAGGTCCTGCCTTTGCAGCTGGCCATGCAGCCTTGAAATTAAAAACAAAGCAGTTGAGATTTCTTTGTCCAGCGTCAGATGAGAAACTCAGAGCTTTTTATGCCACAGAAACATTGAAGTCTCCCCATCATTGTCACTTTGCAGTTGGAATAAAAGCCCCTCGCAGCCACTGCACCCTTGCAGCTGTTTCTCCTCCAGACCCCTGACCTGGCAAGGTGTGCACAGGTCTCCCCTCTCGGAGCCCCTGCTGCTCACACAGCTGAGAGTGCCCATGATTTGCTGTCCTGCTCTTTCCCAGCTCCAGACAGCCCAGCCCTAGCAGCTGCCTCTGCTTTTGCTGCCTTTGGGATGGATCTGAGGGAAAAATCCTCATTTTTACTGCAGATGAAAATCCTCATTTTGCTGCTGGTGAAAATCCTCATTTTACTGCAGATGTCCTGCCCCAGAAGTGCTGTGTGTCCCCAGTTTTGTTGTACTCCACCATTCCCTGGGTACCACAGAGGTTCCCTGATCAGCTGGTGATTATCAGAGTTCAGCTCAGGGGAAGAAAATAGATTTTTCCAGCAGCCTGGGTGTCACAAAACTGCCCAATCAATTCTCTGTTGAGGAGGGAAATTTGTTGAGAAGTGCCAAACTGTAGCAAGGAAAGAAGCTCTGAGGGCACAGATTGATGAACATTTTCTGGGAGAGATGCAGAACTTTCCAGGTAGGAGCACTAAAGCTGGGAACACACGACTACTGCTCCTTTATTTTAATTTTGTTCAGCACCTGCTCAGGCCTGAGGCACATGACACAAGCTCTGTTCTGGGCTCATCCCTCCCAGGACACAGACACTCTTTGGTTCTCCCTTTCCTTCCCTTTCATGCTCTTTGAAGCATAAACATCAGTGCTTCTGCAGGAATCAGAGGACTCCTACTCATAATCACACCTTGACAAGAAAGACCATCGTGCTTTTATCCACAGTAAGATTGAGTGGAAGGGGGGATCCATCCCTGGTGATCCCTGCGTGCCTCAGAGTGGGGCTGAGCAGCCCCAGGCAGCGCTGTCAGCTCTGAGATCAGCACCTGCTGCCACCTGAAACCTCGGTGGTTTCCTCTCGCTTTCTAAGCTGCAGGAAACACTGACATTTCTGCTGGCAGCGCCGTGGGGCCTGAGTCCCAGTGATGCTCCCAGTCTGGAAATCAGTATATTTTTATCATTCTTATCTATATTCATATTTATTTTTATATGTGGCTGTTTGTGGGCAAGCACAGACAGGGATAGTTTTTTACATGTATTTACACATCTCTACCTCAATATATCCTTTAGAATTATACACTAAACAACTGAAGGATTGCAAATAGATGAAAAATATAAAAGCTAAAATCCTAAGGCATCATTGACATTTTCCCTCTGGTGAAGCCCAGCTGCCCCTCTGGAGGGTGTCCCTGTTTGGCAGCTCACAGCAGAGCCCTCCTGCTCTTAGGGCATCATTGAAACCCCAGGGAAAAGCTGGCAGGGGGGCAGGGGAAACCCAACCCCAGGGGATGCCTTTTTGGGGCTACCTAAAAACAGAGACCAGACAGAATTCAGGGAATAAAAAGCAGTTATCCAGAGTCAGCTGCTGCTTTCCCATTTTGCTCAGACACAACAATTCCTCTCCAGGCCTGGTAGTCAAGGACCCCTGACTGTCCCAGGCCCTGAGAGATGGAAACAAAAGTGACTTGTGGGGAGCAAACTTGGGGTGAATGACTTCATGAGCTGCAGCTGGAATTGGAAGATGAACCCCCAATATGCAAATGGACCAAACTTATACAAGTGTGAAAACCCCTGACCCATGGTCCAGTTTGGGTGTAGCCCCTGGTGGCTTTGCCTGCCCTAAATGTACCTGGAGGCCCTTCAGTAAATAGAACTGCTTTTTATTCCCTTATTCTGTCTGACCTTTGTTTTTGGGTAGCCCCCAAAAGGCATCATCACATCCAAGAACTGCTTTTCCCTCCAAGACTCTGTGAGATGAGAAGGGTTTGGCATGAGGGAGGTGGTTTGGTCTTAGAATTGCTCAGGGACACTGAAATTTTGGTGGTTGGAGACCTTTCACCTTTCAGTAAGAGATTCAAAACAGTGGCTGGAGCTGTGAGTTCTTGGAAAGCCAAGAGCAGAACCCATGAATCCAGGTGTAACCAGGGCTGGGATATATTCACACAAAGAGCTCCAGAGGAGACTCCTCAGGGCTGATGTGAGACTGCCAAAACACAGAACTACCACCTGTATGTACTTTTTATTATAAAATAACTGCAGTTAATTTGACTGCTGTGCCAGTGCTGTGGTGTGTGTGGGGGTAATTTCCATGCAGTCTGGTTACTATAATAGAGGATGCACATAGATTTCACTGAAAACAAAAATTATCATCTCAGGGGTCCAGTCTAATTTTCACTATTTATTTTCCAGGGAAAAGTCAAATGGTTCAGGATATAAGGCAACTAGGAATATGATATTTTTTATTTTTGTTTCCAATTTCTCTCAGCCATTTACACTTCTCTGGTTGGCTATAATGGATTTGAAACATTCAAAATTGTACTTTGAAACCTTTTTCTAGGGAAGACATGGTGGGGTTTTTTTCTGAGTACCTGCACTTCAAGCAGCATTCTATTTGCATGAAAGCCTAGAATATCTTGTTAATAAAAAAGTCCCAGCTCTTCCTAAAGCTGTGACTTTTGCAATTGGTGTGATGACAAAGTGGAAATTGTCTCTCAGACTCAATCTGAATGCTTGTGCTCTCTAGTGACACAGCCAGGCATTTTTTCTTTCACTTGGACAAAACCCAGCCTTTTTCACATTATTTCTCCTCTCACTTTCATAGAATCACAGAAACAGAAGGACAAGGCTCAAAGTAAAGTAAAAGTAAAGAGGCAGAGGAAGGGCGGGGAGGAAATGAGCACTTTGAGTCCTGAAAGTAGTTTCAGTTTAAGCAGGGGACCAATTTTCAGGTTAGGTGTTGTTTTTAACCCTCTCTGTGACTCTAAAGCAGGGGGACGCCTCTGGCAGAGGGAGCCAGAGCAGTGGGAGTGAAAGGGATTATCTGCACTGAAAACAGAGTGTGTTGGTTGTTCTCTCCGTCTGTGCTGGCCTCGTTCTCTCTTTCCTCTTTGCAGCACAGAATTTACAGTAAAAACACAGGAAGCTGAATGATTTCCTCTGAGGAAAGTACCTGACGGAGAGGTGAAGGAGCAGAGTCATCAGCAGCCCCTTCGAGCCCATTCCTGCCCATGCACCGATGGTTTCAGGCAGGTGCTGCCTTGGAAGAACATTGGAGGTGCTTTTTGCCAGGTCAGGCAGGCTGGCAGAAGACGATTGGATTTTTCCCTGTGGCAATCCCAGAAAAGGGATTTTGAGTAACAGCAGCAGTTGGTGATTTGTGAGTAACAGCAGATATTTATTTATTTATTAGTGATGCTGCACCTCGTACACCAAAAACGTCTTTGCATCCAAGGAATGTGAGGCTGCCACGATGGCCCTGGGGAGGGACAAAGGGGGTATTTAGGGTGGCACAGGCACATTTTTAGCTGCCATTCCAAATCTGCCCCTTCCCCACAGGCTGCCAAGAAGCCAAGCTGGGAAAGCCAAACAGCAGCACTAAGGATTGAGACCTCCACCGGAAAAGCTCAGCCCAGAGTTTTGCAGTTTCAGAGGTCTTGAGAGGGGACTTTTGCCCTAAAAAAACCCCAACCCCTTATCCTCAATGTCAGCTGAAAAGCACAAGTGAGTAACCCTGCAGATACCATCTCAGAGAGACCATGAGCTCCCCACACTTCACAAGTGACTAAAGCTGAAGTGGATTTTCGGCTGAGTGGGCTAAGTGTAGGAGTGGAAGGGGTCCAGAGATGGTCTAGCTGGGTGCAGCACCAGCCTCTTTTATTTTGCAATCATTTCCCCTGTCCAACAACTCCTACCCCCTCCAGGAAAGTTTCATTTAGCTGACTGAGCTGTTGAAATGCCTGTGTGTGGTTACATTTTCCTGCTCCGGCCTCCACTCGGGATCTCATTTACACTGCAAAGTGCAACAGGCCTGATTCATTTTGCAGCAGGAACATGATTGATGCAAGCCCGGATGGAGACTCATTCTCAGCCCTGTGGAAATTCCTCGCCAAGGCTGCAAGTCAAGTGAAAACCTCACTGTACAATCATCAGGTTGTGTTTCTACTCCTAAACTTTTGGGATGGAGCCAGGAACAGCTTGTGAGCAGGCGAGGGTGACCCAGAAAGCCAGAGCGGTTCTTACATCATCTTTTATTCTGGTTTTGTCTTTTGTTTTTTGCTTTTTTGTTTGGTTTTTTTTGCTTTTTTTTTGTTTGTTTTTTGTTTTTTGCTGAGAATTGTCTTTCACTGACATCAACTCCTTCACCTTTAGATTGAAGGCCTGATTATGAGGTGTGTTTTTACAGCCCTCCAAGAATAAAGATCATCCGTGCAGCTCTGGCTGAGCTTTGCTTGCAGTCTCCTGCTGAAAAACCACACCTTGTTTATCAGGACCAACATATGTCGTACACACACAGAGCTGCTGGAGCTCTGCAGGCTGAGATTTCTGTACCTGCTGGGGAAATCACTGAGGAAAAGGTGGAGGAACAAAGGCTGGAGCAGACTTTTTAAAAAAAATACTAAGGCAATGCTGAACAGGGGCTCCAAAGCTGTTGAGGGGTTCATGTCTCCTTTCTTTTCATTCTACATAATTTTTTTCCCACTTCCCATTAAATAAATTTTAACATTTTGTCAGTTCGCTGTGTTTTTAACACTCTGTGAAGAATTCAAGTCTGCCTTGAGCTCCTGATGGAGTGCACAGAATCAGCAGCAACCAACCAGGCACCATATCAGCAATCCCAGCTCTGTTTCATCCTCGTTCATCTTGTCCTTGTGCCTGGAAAGCAGGAATAAGAAGTGGCAAGGGACCTGTGGGGCTGATGTCACCTCCTTGCCATTTTCTGGGAACAAGCTCCTGCTTGTTGATGGCACCTAAACATTTCTATTTTACTTTCTAATCAAGGCCTGGTAGAGAATATTTGGTGGGTCAAGCACAAAAGGTGCTGAGAAGAAGAAGAAGGAGAAAAAGAAGAAAAAAAAGAAAAAGAAGGTACTGTCCCTTCAGAGTTTATCAGCCCCCAGGATTAATGTGGCAGCTGCAAGAAGGTTTTTCAAGGCTGCACTTTTGGATTCAGGTAGTGAAGTCTGCACCAAATAAGCAGCAAGGGCAGTCCCTGGATCACCCTGTACTCAATTTCTTGTTTTTCATGCCCTCTAACCCTCAGTTATGCTCAACTGCTTTTAGAGCAAACCAAGGCAAGCTTGTAATGTTGAATGAAGGGACATCCTTGTGCAGGAAAGACGGGAAATTTGTGTTTTCTGTCACAAATCACTGGGCAACTTATTCACTGCTGCAGGCTCAGGCGAGATTCCCTGGCTTTCTGGTGACATTTAGTCCAGCTATGGGCTGAGATCAGTTCCCTTGGCTGGAATTGCATCGGGAGGGGAAGTGAGGGAGCTGCACCCAGAGGTGATGCAACAATGTGGGTGCTCCAGCTGAGCTGATGCCAAGATATTACTGTGGCAGAGGGAGGACTTTGAGCATCTGTCACCTCCCACATCACCCTGGAGTGCTCTGATCACTCACTCAGAGTGGCAGACATGCCTGGAGTCAGAAACAACCACATCACTGAGCAGTCCAAGTCTCACAAAAAGCCAGGGGATTTAAGAAATTAAAAGCTGCCGTCAGCTTCAGCCTCACTCCCCCAGATTATCCACCCAGCTGACTTTTGCTCACCTGGCTTGGGGCTTTCACCTCACCCAAACTTAACTAAGAAATCCAAGTTTGAAGTCTTGCTCAGGCTGTAGTTAAGGTTAGGACAGTGACATTGGAAAAAGAGTTTTCCATTCCACTTGTCTCAAAAATACCTTATGGATACAGCCCTAACCCCATAAACTCCTCTCATGCCCCAGATATCTCCTTCAATGCCTTTGGGAGCTTAAATCTGGCTGAGGAAATACTTTTTGAAGCTCTTCCTCTCCTGCCCCCCTTGAGGCTCCCAAACTGCTTCATCACACTGAGCAGTGACACCAGCACTGTTTGGCAGGTTCATGAACAGATTTCAAATCTGAGCGTGTTTTTAAACTCTACTCACGAGTCACAAACAGGAAAGGGGGAAAAGCCAGTGAATTTCCCCTCCAGGAGCCCGTCGTGGAGCTGCTGGTACCAAATCAAGCTTGTGTCAGCTCTGAAGGGTGTTTTGGCAGGTCTGACTCCGAGGATTTGCCAGCTTCCCTCTCGCAGTGGGGATCACAGAGAATACCAAGCAGGGCATCTGTCAGTGAGTAATTACAGGAAATATCATCTTCCTTTTGTGCAGAGTGTTTTGCCTTGTCTGGGACGAGGCACAAACCTGAGCCTGTCTCCAGGAGCTCTTTGGAGCTGCCAAGGTAAATGACACCAGAGCCAGAGCCAGGCAGCTCTGGGATGCTACTAGAAATGAGGAAATCATTCCATAAATGTCACTTCTTCCCCTGACTGTCTGCAAACAGGCTGCAAGAGCTTTCCAGCCCCAGAAACATGGATCCAGTGCCATTTCCTAATAGTTTGGAAAGATCTGCAGAGAGGAGCACATTTCTCCATTACTGGATTTGTTCTCCTTTATGCTGCCTATCATTAACTGTGATAAACACCAAGGAAGGGCGATTAATTGCAGATAATCAATTTAATAAAGCCCTGCCAGTGCTCTGGAGGGTCAAAGGAGATTTATGTTCCCTGTTGTCCTGGTTTATGGCAAATATTTAGGAGGAAACCTCTGGAGGGTC
>JAHLSL010000016.1:1952547-2032087 GCA_025920805.1 Petroica traversi
AGGGGACGATTGGGGATACAAACAGGCCACATGGCCAACCCAGGACACCTGTGCAACACAAACAATTTCAGGAGTGTAACTTCAGTGGGGAGGGAGGCAAGAAACATTTGCAAAATGTTTGCAAAATGCAACCTTGAAGTAGGGCAGAGAGACTGGATTAAAACAAGAGATCTTTTATTGTCTTGAACTGCAGAGTGTGATACAGAGGAACTACATGGATTTTCATTCATATAAAAAAAAAAAGAGAGCCCTTTATTTACACAAGTGTTCAAAGCTGCCCGTGGTACCTAACAACAACTCTGGGTTCTCTTTGTTTTGCTTTGTTAGTTACTCCCACCTAGATGGAGCAAGCATTGGTCAGTAACACTCAGAAAACAAGGAATAAGCTTTTGGGCAGGGAAAAAAAATTATGTTCTAAAAGAACCCAATCCTCACAGGCATTTCACTGTAACAAACCCACCAGAATAATTACAACCAGTCACTGACAAAAGGAACAATTTTCAGCTGGGGCTCAGCAGCCTAATTATTCTCAGCCTGTATTTATTTCCCCATCTAAGTTAATATATCCTGGACATGCACAAAATCCACATGGATGAAAAAAAAAAGGTAGAAATTTATTTAAAAGTAATTGTGCTTTTATTTATAAAAAAAATTTACAATCAGACACTGTCCTGCTGTGTTTCCAAAAGCATGGTTCTCTTAAAAATGACAAAATGTAGCTTATTATTATTATCATTATTATTATTATTACTTTTTCTTTATATTAATAATATTAATCTTATGCTTAAGTTTAAAAACACACTGCTTTCCCTTCCCATTCCCTCCTTCTCTGTGGTACTTGATATATATATAAAAAAAGGCATTCAAACCACCAATTATTTTCACTTATAACTAATAATAATAATAATGATAATTAATCTTACACATTTCCATGTGTAAAATATGGCTGGTTCTAAAACAAACTACCAATGTACAAAGCTGTTCTCCCTCCCCTCCCCTGGGCCACCCAAGAGATCGTCAGACATGGGAAGAACTTTATCCCAGACGCTTTCTGGCAAAAATAAAATAAAAAAAAATAATAAAACAGCACAGAACCCTTGAGATCGTTGTCTTTGGTGTGGAGGACATTCCTGGTGGGCAGCTGGAGCTGCTCTGCTGGGAACTCTGGGATGTTTTAAGGCTTTTTTTGTTTGGAATGCTGCAAAGCCTCAGGCGGGCCGCGGGTCACCGATGCTTTGGTCGCGGTCGCGGCTCCTCACACCCCCAGGCCAGCGATGCCGAGGGTCTCCCCACACCCCCCGCGCCATCCCCCCCCATCCCCTCCCGCAGCCCCCCGGGCTCTACGCTCGCTTCCGGCGCCCTTCCAGGTTCCGGAAGCTGGAGGGTCTCAGCTTCATCTCTGCAAACTGGATGGAGTACTCGTGGCCCTTCCAGTGGAACCAGTTGACACCCTGTGAAGGCAAAGGTGAGGAGTGGGAGGTCACACTTTTGTTTTCTGCCCCTGGTTCAGACTGGGGACCTTTCTGATTCAGGCACAGAGGCATCACAAAGTGGAGGAGCTTTGGGAAGCACTTGGGCTGTGGAATGTCCAACCTGTACAAACCCACCCACATGACGTCACAGAATCATGGAATCACACAATGGATTGGGTTGGAAGAGACTTTAAAGATCATCTTGTTCCACTCCTGGCGTGGGCAGGAACACCTTCCACTGTCCCAGGGTGTTCCTACCTGGCCTTGGCTATTCCTGGGATCCAGGGGCAGCCACAGCTTCTCAAGGCACCCTGTGCCAGGGCCTCCTCACCCTCACAGAGAAGGATTTCTTCCTAAGGGAAATTCCCCTTGCTCTCATGCCTTACAGAAGCCTTTAGATCCAAACTCACCTGACTGTGGCTGTTGTCACCATATCTGCCCATCAGATTGACCCGGTGGCAGTTCTTGTACCAGAAAGCTCCTTTGTATGACAGAGCACAGTTGGTGATGGCAGAGTCGTGGTCCTTGTCAAAGGTGGAGAAGGACCTTCCATTGTGGTAGGTCATGGAGTCACCTGGATGGGGGGACAAGAAAGAGCAAGGTCAGTGGTTTGCCTGGTTTACATTTCATGGCAGTACCCATTCTGCAGAAAATATTTGGACTTTGCCATGCCCTATCTGTATCTAAGGTTTTAAAAATTGACTTGTTTTAGTACAGAAGGAAATGCACAATTTTTTGTTGTTGCAGGCAGGTCAAAGTATTTTTCCAGGTGGTCTCTAATCCCCAGTATATGAAGTGAGTTTTTTTCATGCGGCTAAATTTCTGCATTTCTTGCTAAAAGCTGAATTTTACAGTGTGGACAAGCCAAGACTAAAGAGGTGTTCACAAGGAAGGAACTGAGATCAAAGGAGTCTCCACATTGATTAAATCCTACTCAAGGCAGCAGCTGCTAATACTCTTCAGCAGAGAGTTTGCCTTAAATCACAGAATCATGGAATGGTTTGGGTTGGAAGGGACCTTAAAATTCATCTCATTCCACCCCTGCCATGGGCAGGGACACCTCCCACTGTCCCAGGCTGCTCCCAGCCCTGTCCAGCCTGGCCTTGGGCACTGCCAGGGATCCAGGGGCAGCCACAGCTTCTCTGGGCACCCTGTGCCAGGGCCTGCCCACCCTCCCAGGGAAGGATTTCTTCCCAATGTCCCCTCTAAATTAAACAGACATTAATTCTGCTGCTGCATTTCCTTTTTATCTCTATAGTCTGGATAACAGTTCCTGTGCTGGTCAGAGGGCAGAGCCCACACCCAGATCTCTGCCCTGGTTTAGGCACCCAGCAGTGTGAAATTATCTCCTTTTAAGACATGTTGTTAAATTGGATTTATCTCTTAATCCTTTGAAGCCCTGAAGAGCAGTCAGCAAGGGCTGCAGGGTTTGCCCCAGTGTGATTACAAAAGGCAGATGATTTGCTCAGCAAAATTATAAATCACATTACAGCGGGGCTTTGCTGCAAATTCTACTGACAAGAAAAGAGGCCATGCCAGGCTATTATTGGTTATTTAAATGACAGTCTAGATTGGCCAAATGAGATATATTGTGTTTTAATACACTTGTTTCAATCCTGCCATAAGCAGGCCATAAAATATGGCACCAGAATGCCTGGAGGATTTGAAATGGAAACATAAAACAAATTGACACGTTTGCTTTTCCAACGCCTCACACGGGAGAGGCGCCTGTCGATCCACAACATTCACATGGTTACCTTGAGTCACAGGGAGGAACTCAGTAATTAGGAGGAGGAAACTGGTAATTAGAAGGAGGAGATCAGTAATTAGAAGGAGGAAATTTGTAATTAGAAGGAAGAAAAGCCAATTTTTGCCCTCACCTGCCGTGCCGCTGTAGCCATCGACCCGCAGACGGTAGCGGCTCTTGGCGTCTCCCACGCTGAAGCGGTCGTACACAGCATAGGCCGTGTCCCCCCTGTCCCTCAGGTCCACCCGCAGCTCGTACTGGCCCTGAGAAGTGATTTTGTGCAGGTTCTCCAGGCCTATGGGCACAGAGGAATATTTGTTTTGTTGCAAAATGATTTTTTGGCCTCTTTCTTTTATATATTCTCTGTATTACACACGTATTTTTAGCTCTGCAGCCTATTGTTGTATCTCTGGCTGGTTTTCCCAGTGTTTTCCCTACCTTTTCCATGGGCAGAAAGACAAAACATTCCAATTCCAAATTCCTTGGTTCTTCCTGGGAACCAAGGCCAAAAACCAGCTTTTTGAGACACATTTTCATCAACCAAGTTCAGTCCCATCTGAGGGGGGAGGATTTAGAAGGGGCTTGAACTGGGGGTGGAGGGGAATTGCATCACAATTTATGCTCTTAGTTGGTGATTTTTGTGAATTATGCTAATTTGCTAAATTTATAAGACTGCATTTACCCTATGGGGGGGGATGGGTATTTTGTGAGCATTTTCCATATCTGGAGGCCTCCAATAAAGACAACCTTTACATCACCTCCTATACTTATATTATATCGAAAGTGTGTTGTTTTATTTCCAGGTTCCTTAGGGCATCAATCTCTCCATGGATTTTTCTCTAACGTGTCATAATTCCATAAATGTGGCCATGCTGGGCTGTACAAATACAGCAGGACCACCAGTACTGGTGAGGACATTGAGCTGGACCAGTTCTGGGTGATGTCAGCACAAAAGCAAATAAATAATCCCAGGCTGACTGGGAGAGATCTTCCCTTCAACTCATAGGAACAGGTTGGGCAAAACAATGAAAGCTCTGCTGTGTGATCATGTTCATGATCATGACCATCATTATCATCTTTCATTTACAGCCCGAAGAACGCATCAAAACCTTTAAAAATGTGGAGGTTTTACTTCTATTTTACCAAAATGTGGGTTTATAACTTCTATTTGCCCTGCTTTTCCTCTGTGGATCAGAAGCCTTTGCTGCTGGGGGAGTCCCAGGAGGACAGGAAGAAGAACCTGCTTCCAGTCACCTCTGATTTCTCCCAGAGCCCCAGTGAACATCAGGTGGGTTTATTTGGTGACCCAAGCAAAACATCCTTGAACTGCAGCTGGAGGGACTGACTGAGCCTGTCCCTCTCAGTCTCCCTCACAGAGGGTGTCCCTGGCTCCTTTTCTCCTGTTCTCCTTTACAAACACTCCTACCAACTAAATTGGTGCCTCAAAGTGGCTCCTGGACTTTTGGATTGTGGGGTTTTTTTGTTGTTATTGCTGTTTCTTGGGTTGGTGTTTATTTTTTGTTTGTTTTGTTTTGTTTTGTTTTGTTTTGTTTTGCTTTGTTTTGTTTTGTTTTGTTTTGTTTTGTTTTTAAATCAAATGCTTAACACTTACCTATCCAGAATTCATCCTTAGGATCTCCAAAACCTGCCACGTAAGTATTCCAGTTCTTGTAGAAATCTTGCTTTCCATTCTGACGCCTCAGGAACACCTAAAACCCCACATGCAAGGAATGTTATGGACAGACTACCCTGGATAGAAGAATTTACAAAGACAGAGCTCAGCATTGCTCCTCCCTGCCTTTACCCTTCCCAGCAGAGTCTCACTGCCAGGACTGAGTTGGTTACCCAGGCTGTTGGATGCTCCCTGTATTTTTTAAGTCTCTAATTTCTCTGTTGGGTTCCCAGGCCCCTCTGCACAACGTGGCCTCTCAGTTCCTTCTCTCTGCCTTTTTAAACCCATCTTGCAGTTCTGGATTCCTCAGCCAAGGATTTCTCCATCCCCTCATCTCCAAGCCAGGCATTCCTCCAGCTCCTCCTGCCTTTCTGTGCCCTGGCTCCCTCTGGCATGTTCAGGTTTGGGGATGTCAGTGTGGAGAGGTGGCATTTTACTGCCATTCCTTTGCTGTCTGGGTGGGACGTGTCCCTTGCACAGTGGCTCTGGAAGCCTCTGCACCCCATGGCTACTGAAAAAATTCTTCCCCTGGGCTGTACTTTAAGCTTCCTCACTTTTTCTCTCATTCAGACAGACCCAGTTCACCCACCCTTCTCGTCGTGATTATTTACAAAATGTATTATCTAATATGGTCATTTCAGCAGCCCTTACACCAGTGGAGAGCGATCAGGGCTGAAACTGGGGGCTTGACCCATCTGATGCCTTAAGATTTTAGCTTTTATATTTTTCAAATCCTGTGCTGCATTGGTGCACAGCTCTAAACTCCATATAAAGTGTAGCTACTGTTTTCACACTTTGGTCAGACAGAACAATCCCTCTGGGCCTGACATCCAAGGACACCTCACAGCCTCAGGCCCCAAAAGTAAAAACAAAAGTGAATTGGGGCGAGTGAACTGGGGGAATGTGACTTCATTACCTGAAGCTGTAACTGGACAATTAACCCCTGATATGCAAATAGACCAAGCTTAAATCTGTCTGAAAAGCTCATGATCATTGTCCATGCTGAGTGCAGCCTCTGGGAGGCTTTGCCCAGGGTGTATCTGTTAAAGGCCTTTAATAAATGGTGTATCTGCCCAGGGTATATCTGTTAAAGGCCTTTAATAAATATTCACTTCATTCTCTAACTCTGTTCTAGGGAGCCACTCCAAGGCATCACATCCTTTGGAGACACCTCTCTCTCTACAGAAAGAGCTGGCAGCTCTGGTCTGGGCACTGGAGTGTCCCACCCAGGACAAAACTCCCCAAATTTATAGCCAGGACAGCCTGACTGTGCTAAGGACACTCTGAGGATGCCTGGGATGTGCTGGCCCTGTCCCCATACTCACGATCCATCCGCCCCCGTCCTCGCCCATGTCACAGAACACTTGCAGAGGCTGAGCCTTGTCCCCGTTCAGGTAAATTGTGTAGAGCCCAGAGGTGGCTTCTCCATTCAGCAGGGCCTGGGAGCAGTCCTTGGGGTAGGGATAAAGGAGCCCAGCTGCACACACAGGGAAGAGAAAGCATTCCTTAGGAAATCAGAAGTTACAAGGAATTGTTGAATGCTGATGACTGAGGAAAATCCCTGGTGGGTCAAGTACAGACCCTGGGAACTGGTTTATACTTGCATCCTGCATGCAGAACATCCACAGGATGCAGCTGATGAGGTTTTGAATTCTTCTTTTGAATGTGTTTTTTCACATCTGTCTACACTTCTGGAAGTACTGGGAATGTGAGACAACTACTCCCTGCTAGGATGGGAGTGCATCCTCCAGCTAAAGACTGAAATTCATGAGCTGTGTTACAGCAAGTTTTGGGGAAAACCAAATTACCAATCTCTGATCACCTGACAGAAAAGGGACGGTGAATACAAAGACAGGACTTCAATTAAAAATGAATTAATTGGGAGTGTTTTGCTAGCAAGGACAGCATTAAATGTGTTATAAAGGTATACTTCTAAAAAAACAAAACAGCAACTGTTGAAACTACAGGAGAATGTTGTTAAGCTTTTCTTTCTGACAACAACCAAGTAAAATTGTTGCAGTCAGAACAATTTCTTACGTTCCAAAAAAAGCTTTTCTTTTTTTTCTCTTTATTCACATGGGTCATAAACTTTTCCAGCCAATTAAGTGTTGTTCCATGTGTGTCCAGAGGAGAGGTTTTTACCTGGAGCTTCTCACAGAGTGGCTGCTGGTCCTTGTCTGTGTTACACATCCCTGCTTGTGCTTCATCTCCAGAGAATTTCACTGAATTGTGGGGATGTTAAGGTTGGAAAAGACCTTTAAGATCATCAAGTCCAACCATTAACACAGTCCCACCATCATGTTCACCACTAAACCACGTCCCCAAGTGCCACCTCCACAGGCTTTTTTTAATACTTCCAGGGATGGTAACTCCAACACTTCCTATTCCAATTATTTATGATTCCATGAAGAAATTTTTCCTGACATATAACCTAAACCTCCCCTGGGGTGACTTAACGCCATGCAAGTTTCCCAAATCTTTGGGATTTGGACAGAGTGATCTACAGGGAGCTGCTTCAGTGTTTCCCTGTCACTAAATAGACACAAATGTATTTTTAGATTTAAGGCTGGGCTTAAGCCTCTGCCTGAGTCTGACACTGTTCACATGGCTGAAGGCACCTGATCAGTCCCAGCTCGTGGTCAATTTGCCAAACATCACCTTAATACTCCCACATTTAATTCCTCCCCTGTTTCTGGATGTGTTTTGGGTCCTGCTGGTGGAGTTCATCCTGCTCTACACAAGCAGTGACTTCTGGCAGTCCTTGGGCTGGAGTTGGTGCCAGCAGCAGGAGAGGGAATGGGAATGACTGAGGGTCCTGCTGGGCCTGAAAGAATGGAATCTCACTTGAAAAGTGAGACAAATGAAGGCAAAGTGTCACAGCTAATACTGAACAATTTCTTTTTTTAATCCCAGCTGTGAAGTGACCTTCAGAGAAGCCAATTTATCCTTGCAGAGCTGTCCTGTCAGGGCTGGAGCTGATGTGCAGAGGAGCTTTGAGACAGCCCAGCTCAGAGAGAGGAGAAACCTACCCAGAAATTCATCTCATCAGCCTCTGGCACTGATTTGTGGGTGCATTTGTGGTTTGCTTCATTTCATCTCCAAACTCTGATTTGTTTTCCCAGCTCACTGGGATCGATATGGGGGAAATCAAGGTGTCAGCTGGATTTTAAAGAATTCCTGCTGATATTTCATGTGGGGAAGGCAGGATGTTTCACCAGAGAAAGGACTAGGAGGGTGATGAGGATTAATATTGGAATTTCATCCTGCCAAGGGAGAACAGGGGGAACAGGGACTTCGCACCAACACAGATTAAAATCTTGTGTGGAATCTGTGTGATCTCACTGCAGAGCTCAGCTGTGTCCTGAAAGCAGCAATTTAGATTATTTTAGCTGGGCTTTAATGTCCTTACTTGTGATGAAGATGGTCTGGATGGTTTTGCTCCTCAGGGCCCCACTCAGTGCCTGCAGTTTCACTGTGTACTGTGTGGAGGGACTCAGATCTGCCAGGCTGTAGGAAGTTGTCTCAGGGTCTAGGACGACTTCCTACAGAGAAAATAAATAATACAGGGAAATCGCAGAGAAACAAATCACAATGATTATATATTTTAGTCAGTCACATTATTTTTTGTCATAATTATTGATGCTATCTTTAGCCATCTAGACTAACTAATATAAAGCTGCTCCTCTTAAGATTTTCACCAATAAAGTTCAATAAAGCCTGCCTGGAAATGAGTGTTTACCATCAAAATGTACAAGCTGGGGGGGGTTTAAAAGCAGGGCAGCATAAATGTTTACATGCCCTGAACGTATAGATTGTGAAATTCATAAAAAACTGGAAATAATCATCCTTTAGGACAAGGAAATATTGCACTCAAGGCTTCAAAAAACTGTTTTGCTGTGTCATTAAAAGACTAATTTTCAGTGTGCTTGGGGAATTTGCCTTCCTGAAAATCAGAATCCTCTCTGCTGTGCCAGGATGGGCATCCAAAATTTTCTTTTTGCTGGGATGTATCTGATCCATATTTAAGCACTTAGTGTGATCTGATTATGTAGGAACAGAATAAAACTTTCACAGGCAGTTCATCCTGCCTCAGACACCCCTTTGCACAGGGATTCCCCTGAGTTTAGAAAAGTGAATCACATTTGTTTGGGATGTGAGTTTATTCTATGATACAGGTTTGGAATGAAGGAAAATGTTTGTTTTTATATCTGTTGTGGAGGGATGAAAGGCAAAATTCAGGCTGCAATGGAGCTGCTGTTTCAGATGTAATGTAAGAAAGTCCCTTAACAGGTTTTGAATGCATTTGTGTTCAGTCTAGCACTGAAACTGATAATGAATATTTCTAAATGAACTATTTAAATTAAGGCACATGATTTTATTGTATTGCTGGACACTAGAGCATATCCAGATTGAGGCACAGCCTCTCTGGTTTATTTATTTACCTTGACTCTGCCATCAATGGATTCATAGATCAGGAGATATTCAGTGACTGGAGCTCGGGGAGGCCTCCAGCTGATCACAGCTGCTTCTGACTGCACCTCAGTGGCACTCAAATCTCGTGGGGCATCCAGCCCTGCAGGAGACACAGAGCAGTTACGATCACATCCATCCAAAGTTAATTACACAGCTTATCTTGTGGGCCATCTCTTACAACAAACCAGGAAAAACAAAGCTTTTCTCCAGAGAAATTTGAAATGAAACAAACAAACAAACAAACAAACAAACAACAAAACACTTCAACCTAAGTTTTGTGGGTAAGAATCAATTTTCCCATTGGTGGTTTAAAATGAAGGTGTTAACTTTATCTAAGTTAGAATATTGGCTTGTTCCAGGCACTTTATTTTATGAGTAGTTGCACGGAAATGTCTTTTGAGACAAAATTGTGCATTTCATTATTTCTCACAAGCAGACAGATTGGTATTTACATATTCCCAGGAAATAAAACTTTGGTTCCAATGATGCTTTTTTAGAATAGGTAAACTTTTCCTTGATCTGGCTCCAAGCTCCAGCTTCCCTTCCCTCTGTGATTGTAGCACTGGGTTGGTGGGGCTCAGCTCCTGGCTCCCTAATTTATGTCCCAGTACAAGCCAAGCCAGGAAAATGAGAAACGTCCTGATTTAATTCCTGCTCATGGAAAGCCACGAGTGTGAAACAAACTGGGCACCTTCAGCAGCCAACACAACCACCCAAAAAAGAACTCCTGCTCCAGCTCTGAGTGAGAATCTGCAGAACTGGTGACAGAAAACCACCTCTGATCAGGAGAAAGGTTGATGCAAACTATTGAAGTTCAGGTGAAAAAGCACCAGAGGAGCACAGAGCAGGTGGCACTAGAAGGGATGGCACCTGTGGTGAAGTGGGTGGAGAGGGTCTCGCTCCTCTGCGTGTCCTTCTGGGCGTGGACGCTCAGCGTGTACTCGGTGGCGGGCTGGAGCCCCTTCAGGTCATACTCCACTGTGTTCCCTGACACCATCTGGGTCACTTCTGGCTCTGAGAAGAGAGGTGAAGAGCTGTCAGCACCAGCAGACACATCACCATGTGCAGAGCTCCCTGCTCCACTCGCTGATTTCTTTTATTCCTGCTTGGTGCAAGTGCAAAATAATAAAAGCCTGGAGCCCGTGCCTGTGCTGACACCTCTGCTGGCTCTGAGCTGCACCAGAACCCTTTCTCTAAAAGTGTGAGCTCTCTCTAGTGTTCGCAGGGATTATAACAGCGCCTCTGCTTCCCGGGAATCGCCCCTAGCTCTGTTCCTGGCCAAACTGAGCGTACGGAATAAAAAAGGAATATTTTTTAAATGCTCCCAGCAAGGCCCCTCCTCCAAATAACAGCCCCGAGGCTGCCAGAGCTCCAGGAGCGTTTGGACAGCGCTGCCAGGGATGCCCAGGCTGGCGCTGTTGGGGGGTCTGGGCAGGGACAGTGGTTGGATTGGATGATCCTGATGGGTCCCTCCAGCTCTGGATATTCTGTGATTTTCTTGGAGTACACTGAGCACTTCTTGGGAGCTTTAACATTCAGCTCCCCAAGCCATTCCCAACTTTTCTCACCTTCCTCAGAAGAGTAGGACACCACGTAGTTATCCACAGCAGCAATTGCTGGCTGCCAGGTGGCCAGAGCCTCAGAGTCCGTGATGTTCACCACCACCAGGCCTGACGGGCTGTCCAGAGCTGGAAGAAAAACAACTTGAAGGCATCTGACAAACACTCCCAGCTCTGTGCAACGCTCTGCTGTAAATTCATGAGAGAAAAATACCCAAAACTCAGCCCAGCTTTTATGACTCCCTTTGGGACAAGGGAGTTCTGCAGGAGAAACATCAGTGCCTGTGAAGAGACACCAAAAATCTTGGCTGGAAAGGGAGGGCAGTGCTGGAAGAAAGTCTGGGAACAGACAGAACTGACCAAGTTCTCAGATCACTCTTGATGCCATCAATCTCGACAGCTCTGTCAGAGCTGACATATTTATCCCAATACCCTCAAATCTGGGCTGTTTTCTAGAGCAAACTCAGGAGATAGAGCTGGGAAAAATAACCAAAGTGACAGCAGCTGATGGGCACGATGACCTTCCGGCAGCTTGTTTGGAACAAACCAATCCCACAGGCAGCCAGGCATCCAAAATCCCCACATGTCCTGCCTTGCCTCCTCACAGGACTCTGTTTTTCACACAGGTTTATGCTCTCCCTGAATTAAGATGGATCTCTGCCTCCAGAACAGCTGGAATGGGTCATAAATCCCCTGTTATTCAGTAATCATCTTGTTCTTTGCCCCCGCTCTCTGAACGTTTGTCAGCCCCCAAAAAGAATGGATGAGGGGGGCAGGGAGGGGTCAGCAGGAGCAGAGTGGACCCTCATTTCCTGCTGGGATAATTAAAGAAAAATATTGAGAGAATATTGGAGAAGAACTGAGGAGAGAGAATGTTTTTATGCTTAGAACAGTCTGGAACCTGGCAGATGAGGAGTCCACAACAGAAACTGCTCTAAACTGCCCAGCTGAGCTGGCCTTTTGCTCCTTCATCTAAAAAATGGCATTAATTAAACTTCTGTTTTTTTTTTTTTTTTCCAATTAATTAGGACTGTAAAGACATTAATTGTCTCTGACTCATAGTTTGTTTAGCATTTAGCAAATGGGAGTCTGACCAAATTTGCAAGTTCCATCCTCATGCAAAGACAAAGACAAAGGAGTGGGAAAAAAAGTTCCCTGCAGTTTTTGTGGGCAGCAAAAATGGGATCTCAGGGACTCTGCAGCTCCAGATGATCTGTGTAAAAGCTGCTATTTCCTGCTTTTGTATTCTTACCTGTTTTCAGGGTGCCAGAGATGGGCTCGCTTTCTTCAAAGCCTTTCACAGAGATGATGCTGACATTGTAATCCACGCCTGGGACCAACTTCATCAGCTTGGTCCTTGTCTTGCTCCCCTCGACTGTGACAACATTTGGAGTACCTGGGATGAGGCCAAATGCCACAGGATGAGTGACACAATGCTCCAGGAAATGCTTGAAGGGAGTTTTTCAAGTTAAAAACTTTTGGGCCCCCATAGATGTGCTGCTGCAGCCAGGAGATGAATTTTCCCCAATGAGTTCCAATCACTGGTGTCAAATATTGCTGCCCTGACACCTAAATCTAAATCACTGGTTTGTGTTCAGTAAGAAAAATTATCATTTTCAGTGGAAGGTGTCCCTGTCTGTGACGGGAGGTTGGAATGAGATCAGCTTTAAGGTCTCTTCCTACCCAAACCATTTTGTGATTCTGTGATTCTGTTCAGAAAAAGAAAATTTCGCAGTCAGGGTGCAAGCAGAAACCCCAGCAGTCTCTGCATGGGAGCTCCAACACCTTGAAGACAGGACTTGCAGTTTAGAGCTGCCTTGTTTGTGGTGAGGGCGGTAAGATTCTCCTTTACCCCACTAATTTAGAATAAAGATAAGGTAACTGTTATTTTAAAAGGTGCTCCGTGTGTGGCTGAGGACTTAGCACCCATATTTACTCCAAATCCTGGGTTTATTCCAGGAAAGCACTTAGATGAGAGCCTGACTTTATGACTGGATTCCTTTTCTTCTGTGGAGCCACTGTGTATTTAAAGCTGCACGTGTGCTTCCAGGCTGGATTGTCCAAAGGCCTAAATCTTTCCTTGGCTCAGTTGACAGCTGTGCTGATTTCTATAGTGTTTGTTCTTTAGCTGTTTCCCTGCTGGGATGTCCCTAAATTAGGTTAAAAATCCATTGAAGTAGAGGAAGTTTTTAAAGGTGGGCACTAAACCAGAATAAGACAATGTTGGGGAGCACTGCCTTGAAATGACTGCCTTGAAAAATTGTTATAATCATGGATTGGGATAATTATTTCCAAGGGCCATCTCTTCTAATGTGCTCAGCTTGTGAAGTACCTACAAAAGGTTGACAGTTTGGAAGGTAATCATTACTGAGAAGGCTCAGAGAGAGACTAATAATGATATCAACCACTCCAGCATCCACCTCTGAGGTCCCTTAGATGGGATGTGGACACCATGTCCAGGCAGAGACTGGCTACACACCCTCATTCCTGAAGGAAAAAAGTCACAGAATCACAGAATCACAGAATCATAGAATCACAGAGTCACAGAATCCCAGAATCACTGGGTTGGAAGAGACCTTCAAGATCATCGAGGCCAACCCTTGCCCCAACACCTCCACTAAACCATGGCACCGAGTGCCACACAGGGATGGTGACTCCACCACTTCCCTGGGCAGACAATTCCAGTACTTTGTCACTCTTTCTGTAAAGAACTTTTTCCCGATATCCAACCTAAATTTCCCTGGCACAGCTTAAGGCTGTGTCCTCTCGTTCTGTCAGTGGAGCAAGAGACCAACCCCACCTGAGCACAGCCACCCTTCAGGGAGCTGCAGAGAGTGACAAGGTCACCCCTGAGCCTCCTTTTCTTCAGGCTGAACATCCCCAGCTCCCTCAGCCATTCCTCACAGGAATTGTGTCCCAAAAAAAGAGATGATCTGTGCAAGACCACCTGGGAGAGGCACTGGAAGGAGGGATGGCAACCCAGCAAAGCCTCCCTGCTCTCCTGCCACCCCCTGTCCCACTCACCTCCCGTGACAGGGACGTAGGAGATGCGGAAGTTTTCCACGCGGGAGCGAGGGGGGGTCCAGCTGACTGTGGCAGAGTTCTCCGTGATGTCAGAGAAGGAAATTCCTTTGGGAGAGCCGACCACTGCCAGGGAAGAAGAGCGAACACACCACACAGGGAGAAAAGGTAAATAATTTGTTTCTGAGTCCTTAGTGCTGGAAAACTGATTTATCACCCTAAACCACGAGCTGGTGCTGTCAATGTTCTGTTCTGAACAGCACCAATGCAGGGGGTAAAAAACTGAAGGGTTTTATTTCAGCAATAACCTATTTGGTCCAAATTTTCCCTTTTTTTCAGGACCATTCCAGTAGTGCATAGGTTAAAAACACCCGACATGTATCTACACATAGATTTCAGTTTGTAGAACAGCAGGGAGGAACAAGCACAGAAATGCCATTCTGCTACCCAGGGGATGCCGTATTTAGGGTTTTTTCTACCTCAGTTTCACTTGGAGGATTTTTAGGCTGAGTCCCAGAGCCCTCTGTGCTGCACAGCAGTGACAGCAATGGACAGATCTCTCTTCCTGAGCCGAAAGTTCCCCCAAGGAGACCTGGACTCAGGTGTGGGAGTCCATCAAGCACTGACTCCTGGAACTTCTGTTGGCTTCAAACCACCAGCATCAAGATTTTCCTCCTGGAATCTCTGTCTGAGCCCATGATTTTTCTTTCAAGTACATCCAGAGAATACCCAGGTACAATCCTCACGAGGAAGGCACCTGTGGCTCCCCTGCAGCTCTTTGTCATAAAACTCAGCCTTTTCCTGGCAAAACCTGAGCACTGCACTTGCCCATGTGAATTAAATCAGTGAGATAGGCAAACAAAGCCCAAATTTCACCAAAAATAACCCAGACTTAAACATGAAATATTCTGGTTGGAGGATTAATTAAGATCCTGCAGAACAGGCATGGAAAGGACTTTGGAAGGACGTGGTGAAGAGAGCTGCCACTTCCAGGTGTACACTGAGCATCCCACTTCCAACCTTCCCAGCTTTTTTGGAGGTAACAAAAACAACCCTGAGGTATTAAAAAATAAACAGCACACAGAGCAGGCCATTAGCACAAAGAGGAGAGATCCCAAACATCAGCCACACAAAGAGGAGTGGAGACAGGCTGAGAGCAGGGGAAGGGGGGCAAGAGGAGGGAAAAGAATAGGGACTGGGCTTGAAATAGCTTGGAAAGAACGTGCCTGAGGGAAAGGAGTCAGAGGCTGTTTGTTCCTTGTGTCCCCAAAGCAGCAGGGCACTAAATCAACTGAAAGGCAAGGGAAGAAAAACAACTAAGCTCTCAAGAGAAATGTAAATTATGTCTCTGGAGCTCGCTAAAAGTGTTGTGTTTGTGGGCTTTGCTCACATGGAAAAGCCAAGGGAAGAAAAGAATTATGGATAAGAAAGGAAGCGAGGTTGGGTTGGAAGAACTGTGTGGCTCAAAAAGGTGATTTGGGTACAGGCTGAAGGAATTTGGAGAAAATAAAGAAAATGTGGGAAAGAGAGTGAAATAAAAATCACATTGGTTTTGCTTCACATTATAGGTGGCCTGAGTGGCTGAAGGAAAAGACCAGTGGGGATTCTGGAGACCAAACAGATGGACCAGCACTTGGTTTTCATAGACACGGAGAATTTCAGCCTTTCCTAGAAAATAAACACCCAATCCATCCCACTTGGACTCTGCTGTGCACAATCCATGGGCCTCAGGCTTGTTTTTTGCACCAGGAGAGCTGCATGACAAAGAGCAGTAAGAACAGCTTCCATGTGAGTTTTCCACATCCCCAAGTCCCCCAGCTCAGCTTTCCTGGGAGAGAACCTGGCAAGAAACATAATGGACCATCTGAGTATCTGTCCTGGGAGAGATTTGCACCTTTGAGCACAGGGAAATGACAAAGTGAATGAAATCCTCTTCTTGGGCTACCTGAAAGCCAGAATTAAGCAGGCATAGAAAGCAGCCAGCAAGCTCCTGACCTGGCACCGACAGAGAACCTCAGCTCATCTCTTGGGCAGGCACAGGTAAATTACCTTTATCCTCCAGCACCATCCCCAGAGCTGTATGAGACTCAGGGAGTTCTCCTGATAGGCTGCTGAAGCACCCAAGGTACTTGAGAGCTGCTATTTTTTCAGGGATGTTTTTGCTAATTGTTCTTTCATTCCTTACAAACTAGAGGTGGATGTTCCCTGGTTCCCTGCCTTTCTTCTCCTGACCAACAGGAAGCAGCAGCTTGCATTTATCACATATCAAGAGCACATGGAGTGTTTGGGGATCATCTCAGGGAACAAAAAAGGCTGTCACAGTGTGGCAAAACACCATGGGGAGAAAAGGAAGGGAGCAGCATGAGACCCACACTTCCCACAAGGATATTAATTGGACCATAGATGTGTTGTGGTCTCCCAGTGTGGGCTAAATTGCACCTTAACTGAGATTTTACAGATAAATTTCTAAAAGATACCAACTCTGAGAGCAGCAGTGGATAAATTCCCTCTTCAGGGATAGAAATATTTCCTTGCGACCACACTGGAAATGCTATAAATATCCATATGTTTGTGCAATAATCCACTCCTAAAAAAGAAATTAGTTGGCTGCCTTGGCAGCCACCCACCCAATGTGGTGTAAC
The DNA here is from genome assembly GCA_025920805.1 of Petroica traversi. NCBI lineage: Eukaryota > Metazoa > Chordata > Aves > Passeriformes > Petroicidae > Petroica > Petroica traversi. Next base: position 1,969,134 of record JAHLSL010000016.1, read on the forward strand.
CTGCAGCCCAAATTATTTAGCTGGGTTTTTGTGGCTCTATTGTCCATTATTCAAGGGCTATTTACGGCCGACAAACATCTCCTGGGCTATTGGCTCCAGCAGGTGACATGTGCTAAATCTCCCTGCACAGGGACGTGATCATGAGGAAAATGATAACTCTGAGTAGCTCCCCATAAATATCCCAGGAGTCAGTGAGGATGGGGACATGCTGCTAATAAATGCAATGCACTTTAAACATCCCTCTCCATTAGGAGTCAGCGAGCAGGAGCCGGACAGGGGGGGGCTGCTGATGGATGCACCTTCTGCTCCATGGAGTGTCTGGGGGAGCCTGAGGGTGGCCTGGCTGTTTATTCCAGGGATGGGATGGCAGGAGTGGAGCTGGGGCGTTTCTGTGCTTGCAGCTGAGCCCACAGGCAGCAGGGTGAGGGCAGGGAGGCTGTGTCAGCTGTTCAATACTGAGGTATCACTGCCCTTTTCCTGGGTGCTGGCTTGAGCACAGGCAGGCAAATGCCTCCTTTAGGAGTTTCTGTTGCTTTGCTCACTCATGGGACTTAAGAGTCATATCCTGAGCTGGAAGGGACATGAAGGATCATCCAGTGCATCTCCTGTCCCTGCCCAGACCCCCCAACAGCCCCAGCCTGGGCATCCCTGGCAGCGCTGCCCAAACGCTCCTGGAGCTCTGGCAGCCTCGGGGCCGTGCCCATTCCCTGGGGAGCCTGGGCAGTGCCCAGCACCCTCTGGGGGAAGAGCCTTTCCCTGATCTCCAGCCTGAGCCTGCCCTGGCCCAGCTCCAGCCCTTCCCTGGCTCCTGTCCCTGTCCCAGAGCAGAGCTCGGAGCTGCCCCTCAGGAGGAGCTGCAGCCCCTCATAGATCTCCCCTCACTTTCCAGTCCCCTTCCTTTTCCTTGCCTCTGATAATTAATTTGATTTCAAATTCCCACATTGTCACATCAGCAAGCTCAACATTTTTTAAAGACCAAATTTTGCTTATGGGACATTGCATCACATGTTTCAGGTTTAAATATGTTTGAGCATGAAACCACAGTTTTTATGTGGAAAAAAAAAAGATTGAAAAGCTTCATTCAAAAGTGCCAAAATGAAATGCTTCAATTATGAACCTGAATCAAAGCTTTGATTTTGGAAGGAAACTCAAGTCAGTTTGAATTACTGAGCACATGTTGCTCTCTGTAAGATCAGTCTAAGTTAATGGTGCTTAGGCCTTTGCTGGCCAAGTCATAAATAAACTTCTCAATGGACCTGGTAAATTCATTTTGTCATAACTCTTTTCCAGGGAGGTAAATTGTTGTGCAGAGCTGAGATGTAATTAGTCACAGAAAATCACTGCAAAAGGCTGATGCACAGACAATATTTCTTGGCCCTAAAAGACAGTGCTTTAATTGCCACACTCTGCTGCCTAATTCCTGATCATTAAAGTAATTTAATTAAACCCTATTAAACAGACAGTGACGGAGCATGGGAAGCCGAGACTGATTACAAATAACCACACCACGCTGAACCAGTGACTTGGACAAGGGACATGCAGGAGACAGCTCAGGACACCTCAGGAGCAGCACGAGCTGGCTGTGAAAAGGAGGTGCTGGAAGGACCACGGAATGTCACATTTTTGCCACTGCAAGGACAATACCTGTGGATGCTACTGTGTTTACAGGCTGGGAACGCTGTCCACTGCCAAGTCCATAGAGCTCAATCTCATATTCAGTGCCCTCTTTCAGCCCTGTAATGTCCTGGGTGCGCTCATGGCCTGGCACTATCAGCTCCAGGGGGTCAGATTTCCTTTTGGTGTCCCTGATTTTTAGAACAAAGCTGTTGAAAACCCCATCATCTGCAGTCCAGGAGAGACGGAATCCATCTGGAGTGGCGTCTGAAACCAGCAGGTTGTCGACCTCGGGTTCTGCTTCTAAAAAAGGAGAAGATAGCAGTGGGGAAAAGAAATGATTTTTTAATCAGTTGATCAGAGACCTGCCCGAGGCCTGGCCATAGCACACTGCAAGAATCCGACCACAGTTCAAAGCAAGGAGAACAATCTGCCAGCTATTAAAAAAAAAAATATTAGTGTTATACAGAACAGGATAAATGTGAGTGTGTGCAGGCCCATTCCAACTTTCACTCTTGAACAGCAGACCCACTGCATGGACACACAGGTTTGTCTCCCACATGCAGAGTTACACATGCTGAAGGTGAGTTTCCTGGGCATTTTTCCCTCCCTACCTGTGTGACACCTTTATGGCCAATAAAAACAAGCTCTTGTTACAGAACTGCCTGCCTGGAATGTTGTCAGGTCTTTCTCTACTGAGAGAACAACATAGAAGCCAATGAAATTCTTTTTCTCCACACAAACCCCTTATTTCATGCATTTCTGGCATCTCTGATGCTTCTGATCAGGTGAATCCTTTACTGTTCTCTTAAACAGCAAAGGGGAATAATGAAAATTCCTCTCTTGACCAGCACACTTCAATCCAAATGCAAGACCTGCTGCCTTTGGTTAATGAACCTATTCAAAAGGATCCATCCCAAGAGCTGTAAGTTATTAATTACCTGCAAAACACCTCTAACTCACTATGGTCAGGCACCATTACCTAGAGAAATGCTGCTGGAGTGGTTATGTCCTACAGCACCTCCAGGGCAATCCTTTCTTTCACACACAGCCATTCCAATTTATTTCCTCTCAAACCTCCCACCAGATTCCCCCCCCCCCAGCTTCACTGCTGCCCAGGCAGGAAGGTGCAGATGAGAGGTGATGGTTCTGGGGCCAGGGAATCAGCCTGCAATGATTTCCCAGGAAAGCTCAGGTGCTGCTGGAAAACAGCAGCTCTGATGTGGTTGGAAGCAGGAACTGGTTTGAGGAGAGAGCTGCCAACTTTAGGAATGGCAGTGATCCCATTGTGGGTGGAACCCACACGGAGAGGGAAAGACAGGAGGCCATGGGAAGAAGTCCACGGCTTTTCCTGAAGGTCCTGATGGCTGGAAGGTGGAGAATGATGCTGTTGGAGAATGCTGATGTGCCCAGCTGTTAACAGGATGAGCTCTGCATGCAGCCATTCTTCTTTAAAGACTTTGTTAGCGGTACCTGCAAGACCATGAGGAACTTCCAGCCCTCAGCCCCCCCACATGCTCCTCCACAGGATCCCTCACGGGGAAACATGAAGTTAAGGGAGCACAATTCCATGGGTGAACCCATCAGTCATAAGGAGTTATGTGGAGCCACGATGCAGGGAAGGATGCACAAGGCAAGGTTTGCATGAAACATCTTCCATGTGAGGAGGAAAGAGACAGAGAGAAAGGGTGGAAAGGAACAGTTTGCTCACATTGAAATACCTGTAACAGCCAGAGCGCTCAGGGGCTTTGTTTGGTGCCCCTTGGCAAACCCATAAAGCAAAACCTCATAGCCAATGCCAGTAATTAGGCCTTTGAGCTTCAGCTCTCTCTGGGCTCCCGAAAGGAGGAACTCCTGTGGGTCCAGCAGCTTGCCAGAATCCACCACGACTACTAGAAAGTTGTCAAAGGCATTCTCCGATGCCATCCAGGACACTGTGAACCCATAGGGGTTCATATCAGACACTGTTAGGTTTTCCAGTGGGGGCATGGCCTCTAAAAGAAGGGAAGGTGCAAAAACACACACAGAAAAAAAAAAAAAAGAAGTGAAAAACATTGCAAATTAGAAAGTGTCACAGATTCCACCAAACAAAAATACCATTTTCTCCCCTAGAGTGGATTTAATAGCCAGGACCACAAGATCAGGATTTTTAATGGAGCTCAATTTTGAATTTTCCTCAGCGATGTCTCATAACCTCCCCTCACAAGCTCCATTGAAACCCTTCCCAAGCTCCCTGCTACATTTCTCCTGCTACCCTTGCACTATAAGAAAGTTATAACCAAAACTGCTTTAGAAATGCTACACGTAAGGCTTTAATTTCTTTGTACTTCTCTCCACCATCAGTGCTTTAGGGCCAAACCTCAATTTAGGCATCCACTCCTGTATTTTGCTTCTCTACCTATTTCACATGAATATGTCCAGCTCTAATTTTCAGTGCTGGAGGGTTTAGAGGTGCCAGAACAGGAACATTAATCCCTCAGGGGCACAGCCAGGGGCAAATCAGCTGCTGCTCTTCTCTGTTGACAACCTAAAGAAATTCTGCTGAGGGGTCATTTTTTCACATCAGTGTGACTTTTTCAAAGTGAAAAGATGTGGAAGACGCTTCAAGATTTATCCACCAAGTCTCAGCAAAACAGAGGGCTACATTTCACAAGATTCCCATTGTGTTTTGCTCACTCAAAGTCTGACAAGTCAAGTAGGAAGATCAGATGGCTCTGCTAAGCCCAGGCCTTGATCCTGGATCCCAGGATTGGGATTTGTATTTCTCCACATTATTTGTCCAGCCCTGCTCTGTTGGCTCAGGAGCTGATTCATCCAACCTTCCAACCACTCAAATTCCACTCACTTCAGAAAATGCCAGTTAGTTAAAGGCAGAACCTTCTCCTGAAAAGGACCTTGGGTTTGCTTTTGACATTTCACAAACACTGAAATGGATTTTGTTAGAACTTGGCATAAAAACTCCCTCCTGAAGAGCTATAATTTTGAAGTCCTTATGCATTAATATTTGCACACTTGCCTGCCAGAGAGTCAGCTCAGATTTACTCATTTGAGAGATATTTTTGCATCTGATTTACTTCTAATCAAGCAATCCCCAAGATTCACATTTTGGGTTGGTCTCTGGAAGGGAACATCAGGGGACAGGAGGTGTTCCATGAGCCACTCCTGTCCGATGCAACTGCTGAGCATCAGGAAAATTTCTCCCTCAAACTTCAGGAGTTAAAAAAAGATTATTAGATGTGGGAGAAAGACTCCAAAGGGGTCTTAATGACAGAATCATGGACTCACATAATAATTTGGGTTGGAAGGGACCTTAAAATCATCCAGTTCCAACCCTGCCATGTGCAGGGACTCCTTTCACTATCCCAGCTTGCTCAGAGCCCCGTCCAACCTGGTCTTTTTACCCTCTTTGAACTAATCCTGCTCTAGGAATTTTTTTTAAGCCCAGAATTCCTGTTCTGACCCCTCCTTGCACCAGCTTTCCAAACAAACCCATCCTCTGTGCTGGGCAGAGCCTTTTTGGGATTCCCATTTCCCTGGGCCAAGAAAGGGACACCAAAGCTTCGAGCAGGTACCTGTGGTGACAGAAGCAGTGAGGGGCTCTGTGAAGACACCTGCCCTGCTGCTGCCCTGAATGTGAATGTCATAGGCAGTGTGCTGGGAGAGGCCTGAGATGTGGGCGCTGCGGGTGCCCCCCCGGCACCGTGAGCTCCTGGCCCTCCTGTGCCCCCAGGGAATCCCGGATTTTGATCACAAACGTGGCAAAGGACCCCTCCCGGGTGGTCCAGGACAGGTTGAAGCTGTCGGGGGTAACGTTTGTGAGGGTGAGCGTGCCCAGCTGCGGCTCAGCCTCTAAAGGGAGAAAGGAACACAGGTGAACACAGCTTTACTCCAAGGAGGTGGAGGAATCAGCAGAGGGGTGCTCAAAGATAATGTTTTAACCTTGTTTGCTGTGGTTCAATTAAAAAAATGAAATAAAATATATATTTTTTTAAAAGCAGCATTATAAGAGCAATTTACTCAGGTTTTGGAAAGAAGCCACTGAAATTAGTGCTGACTTTTAATTTATGTATTTTTTTCCCATTAGATTTTCTTAAATAAACTGAATTTGCCTAATGAAATGTGGGCCTGGTTTACAGAAGCATGAACAACATACACATACAAATTGCAAGGATTCCACACTGGGAATTTGATGGGAATACAGACCCACAGCAATTCCAAAATAGAAAAAGTAGGATTCAGGCAGGAATCCTTGAAATCACAGTTCCAGGTTCTGTTTAGTGTTTCTGTTGCCTGGAGTTGTAGATACTTCTATTTTTGGACCCTGAAGTTTCTGAGGGATTTCAGGCCTTACAGTGATATCTCAGCACTAATCTCAGGCCAAAACCTGCCCGGACTCCACAGATAAGGTGTTCCTCATGCTCTGATTAGGCACAGTCAGAGAATGACTAATAAACAACAAACCCCACATCACTGCTCTGCCTCTCCTTCCTGACTATCCCCTGGTCAGGGCACCTCCTTAAGAAGCAAAGACTTCCTTTTTCTGCTGGAGGAAATTCAAATTCACATCTCTGCCATACCAGGAGAGAAACTTGCCTTCAGGAGATGAGAAGTTCCTTACCCATTCTCTTTTAAACCTCTTCCTCTTAGCACAAAAATCATTAAAGTTTCATTAAAGCCCAGAGAGCAAACACAAGATTCTCTGACCCTCTGACTGTTGGGTCATGTTTGCTCTCTGGGCTGATTTTCTATTTATTATGTTGCCAATTGAGTAGGAACCAAGAACACCTTGGGAAATGCAGTCAGCGAGACACAGAAAAATAATGATGGAAAAGTGATCCATGCTGGGAGAAAAGAGAGAGGCATCCCACCCACAGAGAGAGCAGCAAAAGAGCAAAACCTCTTTCTCTGCTAAAACAAGAACTGCTGCAAGATGCTCCAACTTCTGGTCCTGTCCCTCAGTGCAAGATTTTAAATAATAATCCACCTCCTTCTCTGGAATTGTCTGGGAAGAGGCGAAGGGAAGTGGCCCCGATTAAGGACACAGATGTCACAGGTGTCACAGGTGTCACAGATGTCACAGGTGCCATGCTATCAACCAGTGGCCATGGATGCCTTCATGGCCAGCAGGGAAGGGGCCACCACGGTGCTCTTGAAGACAGGTGAGGAGATGAGAAAATATCCACAAAGCAAACAGGGTGGAAAACCCAGCAAAACGAAGCCCTCAGCCCCACATGCAGCTCAGAGGGGGCAAACAGAGCCTTTCCAACCTCATCCTGGCATGGCCACTTTCCTTCTCATGCCACCTTCATCCCTTTCCAACCTCATCCTGGCATGGCCTCATTCCTTCTCATGCCACCTTCATCCCTTTCCAACCTCATCCTGGCATGGCCTCATTCCTTCTCATGCCACCTGCATCCCGTCAGGCACATTCCCATCATGACAGCCTGACTGCCAGGAATGCTGCATGCAAAATGAGCTGGAACCATATCCTCAGGCAAGTCTGAGTGATCTCCTGCCATCCTGGAATCACCACCACCACGGGAAAAGCTCTGACACCCAGGGAGACAAGACAGGTCACAGAGACTCAAAGGGAGTGATGCAAGGGACAGAGTGGTGGGCTGACCACCAAGAAAAGGGGAATTTGCTCTTTGAGCCCTGCTCTGTGCTGAGAATGTAAAAATATCAGAACCAGCAGAAGGTGGCCAGACCACTCCATGCAGTTTGGGTTGGTCATTTCACATGCGGCACGAAACTCCCACCAGAGGTGCAAATGCCTTGGGAGACATTTGGGTTTAAGAAGGACAAAACTGACATGCAGGTGCCTCTCCAGGCTAAGAACCACATGAACCCAGCAGAGCAAATGAGGGTGGGATGAACAACTTCATTCAAGATCCAGTGCAAAGATGCTGAGTGAAACACAGCAACCATCCAGAGCAAGGCAATTATATATACACTGAACTTGCAGAGGTGTGTATATATAAGGAAACCAAGCATGGTTTACTACTGGCTCTCTTAATGCTGGGGGCACTTTTTCAGCCTTTTCCATTGCCTCAGATCTTTTTCCAAGCCCTCTCAGTGTATTCCAACCTCCCCTCACGGTGGTCTCCCTATAATTCCACAGAGGAAGGACGATGAGTTGGAGCCATGTTTTAGAGCAGTTCGGTGGAGAGTAAGGGAAAGGAGAACAAAAAGCAAACCTGGAAGGTGAAACAGTGAAATACCTGTGGTTGCCATGGCTGTCAAGGTCTGCCCACCTTGCCCATCAATTACCCCATGGAGCTGGATTGTGTAATTAGTGGCAGCTTTGAGGTTGGTCACTACAGAGCTCTGGGAGTTCCCCGGCACTGTGAGCACCAGGGAGTCCAAGGGGAAGTCAGAGTTCCTGACTTCCAGAATAAAATGGTCAAAGGCCTTGTCCTGTGCCTCCCAGGTGAGCGACAGGCTGGCTGAGGTAGCATTTGATACACTGAGTTTGCTAAGGAGAGGTTCCTTTACTACGGGAAGAAAAACAAATGGAAATGTATCACAGTTATTAAAAGCCAAAACAATAAAATAAATTAATGGAAAACTTTGAAATTGCACAATTACAGCTAACAAGGGTCACCCAGCCTTGTGTTTCCCTATGCTTCCCATACTCCTGCAGTCACCCTGACCCTGCCACCCATCATTAGATCAGGATATTCCCAGTCTGCTGCTGGAAACTGATATTATATTATCTGCTAGCTGAGATTTGATATTTTGCTTTCACTGACCGCTTTACTCCCTTCCTATGACAAATCACCCTGGCAACTTTTCCCAGAGGGGCAGAATTTGGTGGAGGTGTGAAACAATCACAACATGAGCCATCATCTGCCTGCAATAACAATGTAGAGTTTCTGTAGTCCAGTCCCCGCTTCCCACTCTCATCCTGAACATTTGATGTTCCTGTCTTTTCTGGAAAAAGCTGTAACACCTTGAGATGTGCAACATGCCAACAGCTCAGTGCCTGCCTATTCCGCTCCCTGACATCAACTCAAATGGACTTTTTCAATCTCTCACCCAACATAACCTGAATATTGAAGCTGAATTCAAGCAGTGAACGTGCCTTGCAGGATTATGCTGGCACAGATTGAAACATGCCTGACATCTTTTGGGAGAACCAGGGTAAATCTGTGTCTAGAAGTCAGCTTATCTGAGAGAAACTGTCTGCTCTGTGCTGTGTGACAGATGCACACACGGGTTGGAAGGTGAAAACAAGGAATCACTTCCTGCTTAATTCTTGGGAAATTTGCTTTGCTTCTCATCTGCCTCAGAGGCTGCCCCAACCTTAATGTTTGAGCTCACTGTGTGAATGAAATCCCAGCACGATGTGACTGCCTGACTTTGCTGGAAGGGGTGGAGGTTTAACATTCACAGCTCACAATGTCCCCGGCTGGTCCTCCTCGGAAGGTGCAGAGGCATTGGGAAATGGGTGGGGCAGCTGAGGGCAGGGAAAGGGGCACAACCTGCAAGGAAGAGTTCAAAAGGCAGAGTTAGCATGAGGTAGGCTTTGTGTACCTGTGGTAGCTGCAGCACTGATTGCCTGTGAGCGGAACCCACGAGAGATCCCGGAGAGGTAGACAATGAAATCAGTGCTGGGAGAAAGCCCTGAGATATGAGCAGTCCTTGAGTTGCCTGAGAGGTTGAACTCCATGGGCTCCAGCAACCTGTTAGAATCAATAATTTCAATGGTAAAGACGTCGAAGTCCCCGTTGGAGGCTGTCCAGGACAGGTTGAAGCTTTCGGGGGTAATGTCGGAAACCATGAGCTCAGCAACGCCGGGCTGCTCTCCTGGGGAGGGAAACAACACGGTCAGAAGGGCCCCCGAGCTCCTCCTGCTCCCACGGGCTCCTCTCTGCCATGCTGGCAGCACTCTGAGCTGGGGACTGGGGTGTGAGTAAAAGCTTGCTACAAGCAGACAGGTACTAAGGGGAGGAAACCAAATGAAAGCATTGCAAATTGTTAAAAAAGAAAAAAATTAAATAACCTTTAAAGTTATGGCTGTTTCCCTTTCTCTGCAGGAGCGGCCACATCTTTGAGGTCTGAGCATGAAAGCAGATGCAAAAGGACTTTCTTGAATGCCCCTGGGGCATTTGGAAAAGGCAGCTTCCAGTTTTAGGAGAAGCTAAACCAAAGCTGCAGCTTTATCCACAGGAAAATCTCGTGTTTTGTTTGCTCTTCTACTTTCCCTTTCAGCTTAAGCCTATGAAATTTGGCTTGTAATTTTGGAGCTGGAGCCAAAATGCAAAACAGGGAGAGATGCCTTGGGGTTTCTTCCTCTCTGCAGACATCCCCGTAGCGTTACAGGAAGGTTCAGATATTTCAGACAATTGGAAGTCCCCAGAAGGGAAGATTTTGAAAAGCTGGGTGCTGAGCCTGACCCAGAAAGGGAAGGGAAAACCTCAGCAGGGCATTTTCTGCTGTTTTCACGAGGGCAGAGGAAGGGAGCACTTTGCATATTTAGGCAGGACACCCATGATGAGTTTCCTGCTTTGTCTCTTTGTCCTGCTCATTGCTCTGCTCTCCCTGGGCATCTGCTCCCAGCTCTCAGTGAGGACTCTCAAAGCTCAGGGCTTTACAGGGACGCAGCACAGACACAATCCTGCCCAAGCCAGGCTGTTTAAAGCACTACAGAAACAAGCAAGCGCTGCTGCACTCATGGCTTAATTCTGATTAGTTCTCACGGGTACTTTTATTCCCTTCTGTGCTGGGTAATATGTGCTTGGGGGAGCCTGGCATGAGGCAGCTCTGGCTATCTCACGCAGACAGGCGATTGCAAAGGGCTGTGGGGAAGCCCAGAGGCAACAGAAACTGTCCATGGGAAATCATCTGAGGGAAAGGCCACTGGTGCCCCTTTAGTGCCAATTAATTCACACTGTTCATTACCAGTGATCACAGCACCTGGAAGGATCAGACAGCAGAGATGTAAATATACATTTATCTCTCATGGTCAAAGCTTGTGATCAGCTCTTATTTCAAGCTGTTGCCTTTCACAGGATCAGCTAGAAAATAATTTTGGGCCTCGTGATGACTTTCATGCAAGCTCCTGATAATGCAGAGCTCACCTTCCTCCTTTCAGGCCAGTTTTATGCCAGGGTAGTTTTGCTGAGTTTTATTTTGTCATTCTATTTTTTTCATGCCAATCAGACTGTTTCATTACCTTAGATGGCTTAATGTACTTTATTAGCCTTATTAGGAATTAATTTGTGTCCCTTTCCATCTGAGAACAATAGAAGGTGTTTGTCTTGCCCTGAGTCAGATACACACAGCTTTACCACTCTGAGTCTGAATTCACACAGGAGCTATCACAGAATTTCAGAGGCAGCTTCTGAAAGGTAAAAACTGAACACTCTCTCAGATTTGGATTATTATTGGGCTAATACAGATCTTTATAATTTGACCAGGCAGCCTGGCCTTTCTTTCCCAAGCAGGTACAACATCCAGCTGGGTTTTGCTGTTAGTATCAGCCAGGTGAGAGAGGGAAGGGAAAAAAAAGCTGTTTTGAGTTGGGGAGGGGAGAGCAGGGAGGGAAAGGCTGCACTAGGGCACTGAGGCTCTGGCTGGAAAGCCTCTCATGAGGCATTTCCATGATAGAGATGTTCAGCCAGGCTTTAATGAGCTCAGCTCATGCAAAGCTGGCCTAGAGAGCAGGGTTTGCCCGGCACTCGGAACAGCTCCGCTCACATCCCTGTCGGGAAGAACATGGGGCTGCAGGACAGGTACCTGTCGTGGCCTCAAGAGAAAGGGGCTTGGTCCTGTGGCCCCCGAGTGACCCCCTGAAGGGTGATGGTGTAAGGAGTGTTGGCCTTGAGGCCGGTGACATTGGCAGAGCTCAGTGCCCCCGGGACTGTGACGTTCCGGGGCTCTTCGGGGCTGCCCGACTCCTGCACCTGAATGACAAAGCTCTCATAGGCCCCGTCGGCTGCTGTCCAGGTGAGCTGGAAACCATCCCAGCCAGGCTTTGAGACTGACAACTGTCCCAGCTCGGGTTCCTCTGGATAAGGACAGAGAGTCAAGCTGTTACTCGGGTTGCAGAGAGGCACTGAGGTCGGATTATTTAACGAGGTTCTGTGTTAATGAATTTCACATCTAATCAGGGTCACAGAGATGCCCACACACACATTTACATTATCAGCTGCCCCAGATAACTACAATAAAGTCTCTTTGGAGACACAGCCAAACAGAACAGTGAGAAAATGACTGTAATAATTAATAAATATTTAGAGTCTGCTCACAGAGAATCTTACAGCTATGAGTGTTTTGTCAACATCAATTACAACTCCCTGTGAGATAAGCAGGTATTACTATAACAACTTCACTCAGTGTTTACCATTCTGAAGTAATGGTTGTAAGGGTTGGAGAGACACAGTTTAGTGTAGCTGGGATTCAGATATTTATGCTTTTAATTGCATCCACTTGAAGAATGCTGCTTATGCTTCCGAACTATTTCAAACAATACAAAACAATAAAGAAGAGGAAAATCTCTGCATGTCTTTAATGGATTTGTCTTCCTTTAGCACAATATTCTGCCCATGAAACCTTCCTGAGGTGGAGACAGGACTTTCAGAGTTACTGGTATTAATCTAAAACCAAAATGTTTGTTCACAGAAATGAACATTCTCACAAACCCCCACAGGGGTGGCCAAGGAAGTTGGGAGCCATCAGAGGTAACTCTGCTGCTGTTAAATCTGAAAGTCAAGGTCGTTTGCTTAGCAAGACTGGAAATGTCTTGGTTACAAAGAAGAAACTACTGATTCCTTGATATTAACACTCAGATGGGAAAATGAGAGAGCACTGCCTGATTTTTCTACCTGGAAACTCCTGTGTGATCTATCAGTGACCTGTGGCCTCTGTGATTTTCTAGCACCCTTCTGATTTATTTGAATTGCTGACACATAAGTGTTACAGTAAGAACAGAGTGTCTCTGAATAATCCCATTCTGCATGACTGAGAATTCATAAGAGATTCTGCATGAAGGGAAATGGGTCTGATTTGTCAATTGTAAACTTCAAGTTTATGCATATTGTAATACACAAGTTAATGGGGCCCTGGAATAAATGAAATTCAGTCTCAGCAGCAGCCCTCATGTAAAGTTTCTCCCTGTAAAAGCAGAGTGATTATTGCATGACTGCTCAAAGCCTTAGACAGGCAGCTGGGGCTGGATTTTCAGAGGTTGAGCATTCACAGATCATAATAATCATCAGTAAAATTAATAAATCATTAAATTGCTTCTGCTCAGGAACACGTTTTGTTGAGCTTTTCCCATCCTGTTGGAAGGAAAGAAATTGTTTATGACATGTGATGATGTTCAACAACAATAAAAGAAATGCATTAATCCAGAGGTGTCTTCTCTTATCAGGAACAGAAAGGAGATTTGAGGTAAAATCCAAACTCTGTCAAAATAGGACTGTTATCTGGGAAAGAGAAAGCAGGACAGAAAGGGAAGTGCTGTATCAGAGTTCATGATCTATTGGTGGTAACAGAAACAAAAAAAACCCTAATACATTTCCTTAAAATGAAAGTGAGACTAAAGTTGCGGTAGAGGTTAAACCTTTTAAGTAGAAGCTTGGTTATAACAAGTAATGCAGGAACCATCACAGGTTAAAAGCAATTCAGATTGCTGGGAAAATGCTCAGTTTCATTCTCCTCCAAGATGCAGAGCCCCTTTTCTTGCCATTTGCTTCTCATGCACATCTGAGACAGAAATGCAAACAGCCCCCTCATGCTCTGCAGGGACCAAGGGATTCTCCTGTGGAATCATGCACCAAACAGGATTGTTGGGGACCTCCAAAAGCCTCAGCCCCCCAGCATCCAACACAGATGATAAAGCAGTCACAGTGTCATGATAAAGATCAAGGGTTGATGTTTCTTTAAAAAAAAAAAAAAAAAGAAAAAAGAGAACAAACCCTTGAGAGGTGAGACTGTTCTGGCTCAGGGAAATAATCTTTGTGTCTCTACATAAATATTTTACCTTGTGCTGGGAATTTGGTTTTGAGGGATGGACAGATCACACCCTGATATTTTGGTCATTACTGAACTCAGCCCTGTTACCTCATGAAATTCATGGCATAGGGGTAAGAGGTGGGAGTTTTTGGAAAGGTGAAATCCCAGTGTGCCACAATTTATTTTTTTTCCTGACATCACCACTTCCATGCTAATGCTGCAAACTCCTCCAGTGTTTAAACACAATCCAGACAAGCACATGCAGCATCTCTGTTCCCATATTCCTCAGCAACAGCAGATGCATCAACATCTCTCTTTGCATGTGGTTTGAAAAGAGAGATTTGATGCTGCACCACCTTCAAAGCTGCACAGGCACTGTCCGTGCTGCAGCCAAGGCTCTCATTCCATAAGAGTTTCATCCCATGCAAAAGGAAGAATAAACCAGCCAAGAGGAAAAGCATCGCTCACAAAGCTCAAAATCTGTCCCAAAGCTGTATGGAAATGAAATTCTGTATTTTGAGGCAGAAAAGGAACAAGTGGCTATGAATCCATGGAAAATCCAGCTTGCAGGGATCAAGAGACCTGGCCTTGGGTGTTCCCACAGAGGTTAATCTGGAATTGTGTGCCAGCTGGAAGATTGGGAATTTCTGTGTTTCAAAGACTTCCCAGAAAAAAAAAAAAATAAAAATAGTGCATTCTGTTGAAACTGGACAGGCATTTCAGAGTGATAAGAAACTGATCAAATACCTCATCCTGGGCTGCCCAGGACGGGGTGAAACTACTGGAAGTCCTGTCGATTTTGCTAAGTCTTGAAGAGCCTCAGTGGCTTCTGAACTGGGCAGGTGAGGGGACACCAAAAGCAAAGCAGGAGCCCCAGGGCTGGGGGATGTCAAATATCTGAGCTGGGGAGGGCCAGGGCTGAGAGGATCCAATGGTGTTTCACTGATTGATTCTCCAGGGGTGCAAGTGCTAAACAGAGGTCAATTAGAAATTAAAATGTGTTTATGATAAGCCCTCAAACAACAGCTAACAGCTGCTCCAGCATGCTCTGTGTGCTGTGCATTGAGGAGCTCTGAAATCAGAGAAAACACAGGAGTTCTGTTTTTGGAAGCTGAATCCAAGCCTCGAGCAAAGGGAGCATCAGCAAGCACAGCCGGGGAGCTGGCACATCCTCAGCTGATGGAAATGAGTTCTCTTTGATTACCTCCAAAGAGCTCTGCTCATTTACATCACACTGCAACCCTAAGCATCCAAACATACCCTTTGTCTTTCCTGCATCCATCAGTGAATGCTCTTGGTACAAACCATGAGGGGAATTCATGCCAAAAATCACAAACACATCCAAAGCCAGGCTGAGAAATCACAGCAGAAACATGCTCAGGCTCCTCATATCCAACCAAAAACAGGCTGGAGGAGTTACCCACTGGGATACATGCAGAAAAAGTGGAGGGGACACACATTCTTGCCTAAAATCTAGGGTAGAAAAAACTTTAAAAATATTTTTTGTAAGAGACCCCAAGGAATGGGAAGGGAAAAGCTCTGGCTTTCAACATGCTGGATGATCTAGGAATACATCCTGTAGAACAGTCAGGTTTTGGAAATCTGAGAGCTGTGGAGACCACAGGGAACGTGTTTCTGATCCCAAGGCAGCAGGCAGGGATTTCTCTGACATGCAGAATTATCTCCTCATTAGTGGGAACCCACATCATTTCACACCTCGGTGACTTCCTTGCTTTCATGCTCCACTTGCATTCAATTAAGAGAGAGCAAGTCATGGAGCACCATCCATCAGCTCAGCACAAATATATACTCAGGATTCATTACATGTCTCCAAATTCACACTGACATCACAGAGAAATGCATTTTCAGAGGAGCAAAATCAATTAGAAATGTTTTCAAATAGATGCAGAAATGTTATCTTGTAAATACATTCTCAGGTCAGCTAAGGGGTGAAAACATTGTTTTCTGCTCACCTCTGGGAAGAAGAGAAGCCTGTAAGGCAAAGAGTGATATATACAGAGATATATATGTATTTATATATATATATATATACATTTATATTTATATTTGCCATTGATATTCTTGATTTACGTAAGAACTGCTCTTAAATCAGCCCAGCCATGACCTGAACAGGCCCTACCTATTAAACCTGAAGATAACCATGTTTCCATCACACCAGCCCAGCTACAATGGTCACATCTATCATCATCCCCTCTTTCCCAGTAAACCACTGTCAGAACTGTTCTCTCTCAGCTCCAGGGCTGCTGAGCTCGTGGAATAAAGAGAAAGGTTTGGGACCATTCTGCAGCTTCAAAAATACAAGAGGAGGAAAAAAGATAGGATGACATTACACTCCTGATATACTGAGGGTGTGTGAGAGAACCCTGTGTGAGGTCAGTCAGAAATGGCTTCTCCTTTCCCCTCACTTTACCTGAGCACCCCATGTTTCTCCCAGATCCCTGTGATTTCTAGCACAGCCACACAAAGATTTGGTTGCTCCAGTCTGGATGGAAAATGCAGTAGTGGTTCAAGTACATTGTAAAAATCCTGAGGGGTCAACCACCTACATGGGATTTGAATCTAGAAATCTGCTGGATTCACGAGTGGATTTATTTTGTTGTGTCAACTTTGGCATCTACTTGGGATATTGACATGTACAGGTTGTTCCACGGAACACAGGGAATGTAATTCTGAATATTACCTTGGATTTGATGATTCCACTAATGAATTTGTGGGTGAGAAAGAGTGATTTCCCTCACAGATATTAATACACATTTACCCCACATTAAATTTACATGTATCAGAGGAATATGTGGCTTTGTGTACAAACAAACAGGAGATAGAAAAACAATGAATACATGGAAACTACTCTGATACCACAGACAGTATCAGTGTTCCTTCTTTAGCAGGCAGAAGGATGTAACAGATAATGGAGAATCTGGAAAACAAAAAAAAGCAGAATAAAAACAGCAGTGTAGCTCCAATACTTGATTTAACATCGAGGGGAATAGATGGGCAGGAAAAAAAGAGAGCTCTGAGAGCTTTAGGTGGGTGGGTGACAGCCAGAGAATGATTCACAGTGGTGAGATGAATGAACAGAGATTGAAGCTGTGTAAAAGGGAAACTGGATGGATAACAAATATACACTCCTTCCCAGGCTGGAATACTTCTTAAGCTGTCAGCTTAGGAAATAGCTCAATATCTCTTGATAAAATCTCCAGGCTGAGCCTGGCCTGAATATGTTTGTGGAGTGCTGTTGGCCTTTTGAGGAATTCCACTGGAATGTTTCATTGGTGATTTTACTAAAAAGGATCCTCTTGGGTTGCCAGGACATTTCCACAACTTCTTGGGTTAGAGCAGCAGAATTCTGTATTACTCCTTGCTTCTGACCCTGGGATTTTATATTATTTCCCAAGAGGGGCTCTTAGCCACTTCCCCAATCTCTCATGTGAGACAGGATGACCCACCAAGGTTTTCTTTTTAGTCCTCTTTGGCTAAACCACTTTCCCCTCTCTTAACCAGCTGATTAAACCGGGCTTGCAGTGCCTGTGCACCCCTGAATTTGATGAAGAAACCACTGCAGCACACCCCAAACCAGAAATACTCCCTCTAAAAACCCTCATCCTGAACTCAGGCTCCAGGTGCTCTCAGAGGAGGACTCAGCTGAACAAATGGACAACCTTCCCTGGCAAGTTAATTTCCCAGGTCAGCAGTGCACTTTCCCAAGGAACTGGCTCACCTAATCATTCTTGCTAATATTTCTTTGAGTTTGTATAAAAAGGGGTGGCGCAATCTGAGCCTCAGAGAAGCCAGGAGAGGAAGAGGGACTGACGCAAAACATGGACAAGGGCCTTTGGTAAACAGCATAAATCTTCTGAAAAACATTCAGCAGAATGGAAAAGTCACTTCTCCAAGCCATGCTCTGCTGTACAAACTCACTTCCAGAGGCAAAGCAGTATCACATCCACGATTCATCAGCAGTTGCTGCACAATCTGGGTCCTTCAGCAGAGGAATTTGGGCTTGGCTCTTGGTTTCTCTAACGCTCACTCATTTATCTGGCCAGGCTCTCATGCCTGATGCATTGCCATCCATCCTGCTCCAGGCCCCACATTGTGCTGGCCAGGCAGGGCTCCAGCAGCAGAGCAGGACAGAACAAAGCTGCAGACTGAGCGCTGAGCTGCTCAGGGCTGCCTTACGTGCTCACCCTGCAGATGAGCTGCTGACCTGCTGGGATGTGCTCAGGGTCCCTCCAAGCAGTAAAATGACTCATTTTCTTTAATTTCTGAGTCAAAGCTTAGTGCAATGCC
The DNA here is from genome assembly GCA_025920805.1 of Petroica traversi. Taxonomy (NCBI): domain Eukaryota; kingdom Metazoa; phylum Chordata; class Aves; order Passeriformes; family Petroicidae; genus Petroica; species Petroica traversi. The sequence continues at coordinate 1,987,017 of JAHLSL010000016.1, forward strand.
AGGTGGGACCCTTGTGATGCCTTCAGTGATAACAGAAAGGGGTTTCCTGTTGTAGCCACGGCTTCCAGAGGAGCAGTGCTGCTCTCCAACCCTTCCACACACCTTGGTTTTAAGGAAGTGCTGGCTTGGAGACTCAATCCCAGCTCCCCGGGGTTCCCTGGGCAGGAAGGGCTCTGCTGTGACACTTTCATGTACTCCAGCACAAAACTGCTGCAGGCTCCTGTATTCACACCCCATGAGACACTGTGGTCTGTTCCTTCAGGACAACAGGGTCCCTCAGGGAATTCTCCTGCATCCCTGAAACCTCTGAAGCAAAAAGACTCCCAGAGCCAGGGAGCTCCTCTGGGTCAGGACTCAATGCCTGCATTAGGGCTACATTACACAGAGCTACAAGAGACAAACAAGCAAATGGAAATGTGAAATATTCAGTCTTTCTATCTCAGCAAAGTTTAGTAAACTTCTCTCTGCAATCTTTGCCATCCCTTGAGTGCAGGATCAGGGGTAACAGTCAAAAAAGACTTTGTCACTTGAGCTGCACTCCATTCCTGTAAAGAGACAGAAGCCAGAGTGGCTGCCATCCTGTGGAAGATTTGTGATGTGTCTTTTGCTAAAGGTTCAGGAGCTCTGATTGTTTCAGAAAGGAGAGTTGGTCCACATAACAGAGTAGGAGGAGTGTGAGAGGGGACAAAAGGCTCCAAGGGGAGATTTCCAGCTCTGGAGTTGAAAGAAGCTTTATCCTCAGTGCTGTAAAATCCACTGCACAAGCAAATAAAAACAATGTGTGGGAAACTCCTGAATACCTGCTGGCCTGACTGAACCACCAAGAGGACGGGAAGAGTGTGAGATGAAAAACTGGCAACATGCAGGGGCAAAGAAGTTGGAAAGAAAAGTTCTCAGACCTCCTGAAATCTGGCTGATCAGCAGGAATGGCACAGACCCTCTGAGCAGCAGGAAAGTCTCCTCCTGCCACCAGGAAGGGTCAGGCCAGCCCTGGCTGTGCTGCTGGCACTTCCCTCCCTCCCTGCCTGCTCCAAGGACTCTCTCAGAAGTGCAATGGGCCCAAGGTCCCTCAGAGCTCCGCAAGAGAGGGCAAAACAAGATTGTTTGGCTTAGCCTGAGGACTTGTGACCTCCCAAGTGCTGGAACATGGATGGGAGGAGTGTCTTGAGGGTAGATGGAAAAGCAAACTGAAGAGACCACTTGTCTTGTACAGCCCAGGCTTCCAGAGAATCTCTGCTGCCTGTGCTCTGTGTTTGGATTTGGCCATTCCTACGCAGGAGAAAGGTCACAGAGCCAGGTTATGTCAACTGCTGCTCCCAGGAGCCCACTGCAGAGCCCTCTTTGTTTACTGCTGCTCTGAGTAAAGACATAAAACAAATACAGCGGCCAGATGAAGGTATTTGTAAAGAAAAGAGAAATAACCAAAAAGGCAATCCAGGAAAAAGAAGGCACCTTGTGAAGCTTTGGGAGCTGGTGCTGGGAAGCCCAGGCTGTGAGATTCCACAGCATACTGCTTCTGCCTGCTCACCATCTCTGCAGACTTCCTTGGAACCTCTCAGTCTTCCAACAGAGAAATTTGGAAAATTGAAGCTGCTCACTCCTGCCACACAAAACTTCAGCTTCCTTTTTTCTGTATGTGCCTCAAGGCTTCCCAATTTTTTCCTGCCTTGGACACGGGCCTGACTTAAGAATCAAACAACTCATTCAGGACTGATGGTTTCCAGCCTGTGCAACTCTCTGATGGATTGCTGTCTCTGTACAGCATTCAGAGGCTGTGCTGGATGATCACTGCTAGGGAATATGAATCCAGCTTTGATTAATTAAGCTGTGGAGTTATTAATTTGTAAAATCCACAACATCTGCCATGTGATGGCCTTTGGTGAGAAAAGGATAAACACCTTGGTATCTGCTAAGGACAATTGCTGTAGCCCAGTGATTCTGATTTCACTGCCTCTGCTTGCTTAGAGCAGTTAAGGCTTTGCCTCACAGGATTTAGGCTGAGAAACCTCAAGATTCAGGACTTATTTGTGTTCTATGCTGAGACATAATTCTGCATGCAGCAAACTTTAGGTCAAAATGTTTCACAAAGGATAAAACCTTGTTCAAGAATTCCTCTGATGTTGGCCAGTGAGAGAGGTTTGCACAAGTGGAGATGGCAGAAACAGACAAATATAAGTCACAGTACCCAGTGGAGATGGTGGTTGGAACCAGACTGGGGCAGGAACCTTTCCCACTTTTGGATGAGAAAACTGAAATAGGACAACATCAGAACTCCACTGACCCTTCTGAGGGATGATGGCCTGCTGTGAAGAGAATCAATTAGGCAGGAACAAACAATGTTAAACACATTCTGGTTGCTCTTCCTCTGAGTTTTTTGGCCGTAGAAAGCAAAACACATTAGAAGACATGATGCACAAAATTCCCCAACCTCGCCTGAAACAAAGGATGAGTTCTGCATCCACACAGGACCAGTGGCTGGGTTCTTTGTGAGGCTTCTCAAAGGATGAGCAAGAAATCACTGGGACCATGGAGGTGAACACAGCAGGGAGGGAAATACAGAGCTCTCCTTCAGTCTCTCACGCTGGCAGAGCTCTGCAGGACGTTCCCCAGGCATGGATTAGAAAACCAGGTGAAGTTATCCCTGGGCAAGTCCTCGCCCAGTGAGCGCCAAGAGCTGTTACTCACCCGTGGAACCCTTGACAGTGGTGGGTTTGCTCTTGTGCCTGCCCTTCTCTGCCTGCAGGCTGATGGTGTACTCCGAGCCTGGCTCCAGCCCCCGCAGCAGGAAGGAGGTGCTGTCCACTGGGATCTCCACCTCGCTCCTTCCCGAGGGGCCGGTGTAAGCCAGGCGGTAGTGGTCAAACTTGGCCACCGGCCTCCTCCAGCGCAGGGACAGGGTGGTCTCAGTGGGCTCGCTCACTTCCAGGTCCTTGGGGTTATCGAGATCTACAAGGGGGGAAAAAAGAAAAGTTGAGGTGACTCTGAATTGCCCTGGGACAGTTTTTCAGGCATCTGTAGAGGAACATCTTCACTGAGTGTGAAGCTCAGGGTGTGCCCAGCTTTGGGACCTTTTGGAATGGGTAGAGGATGATGATGATGATGTTCTCCTTTACAGAAAAAAACAGAGCAAATTTTCCTCACTTACACTCAAAAGGCAGTGGTAAAGCCTTCAGATAATTCACCTGGGAAAAGGGGGTATTGTGTGAAAAATTCTGGATTGGAAGATCAGTCAGGAATACTGCAACCAATCTATCACATCAACTTTTTGGGCACCACCACCATTCCTGTCAGGAACTCTGACAGGTGGAGGATGACCAGAGTGATCAGTGTAAGAATAATTATCATTAAGGAGCTCACCTGGAGATGAAACTCCCAAAACTTTAAGAGGAACAGGAAAAACAAGTCGGGTTCAGAGATCAAGGCCTTTGCGGATTTTTTTTCTCTTCCTTGATGGGAAATGTAGCAAAATAAAATCAAGAACTTTCTAAAATTTCCAGCATCTCTTAGAAATGAAAGAATGGCTCCACCTGAGCTGCTGCCTCCTCCAGACGACAGATGGGATCAGGACACTCACCAGTGCCAGCATTGATGGTAGCAGGAGCACTTTCCCTGTCGTTCCTCACTGCTGTCACTCCAATGCCATATTCAGTTCCAGGCCTCAAACCTGAGAAATGAGGAGAAGAAATATGACTTCCTGTCCATGGAATATCCCTGCAGGCATTTGTTGGAATAAAGAAGGCTGAGTAGATGCAAGGTAGGAGACCTGCTTTCCTCTGTGCAGAGAACTGAGGTTTCTGTTGACCCTCCTGCTGACAAGTTGCAGACTGGCACCAGTGAATGCCACCTCTAGCACAAGAAAATGCCTTTTGAGCTCAGGATGTGAAGCCACTTCCACAAAACTCCTTAGAATCAAGGGAACTGACTCATTGGATTTAGGGATGCATGTGGAAGTGAGAGGGTTACATCCTTCTGCTGGCTGGTTATCATCTGCAGGGGTGTAAATCCATTTCACATGGATTTTAATTCAATTTGGTCAACTCCAAGTCATAAGAATCATGGAATAATTTGAGTTAGAAGGGACATTAAAGATGATGTTGAGGGCAGGGACACCTTCCACTGTCCCAAGCAGCTCCAAGCCCTGTCCAGCCTGGCCTTGGGCACTGCCAGGGATCCAGGGACAGCCACAGCTTCTCTGGGCACCCTGTGCCAGGGCCTGCCCACCCTCCCAGGGAACAATTCCTTCCTAACATCTAATTAAAAATTTGAAGTCTCTGTTTGTACCTCTAATGTATAGCGACCACAGGATATTTTTACTCCATGTTCTGTGCCCTGAGGTGACACAATGTGACATTAATGACAACCTCTCCATGCCCCTACCTGTGAGTGTAGCTCTGGTTGTGGCCTGGCTGCCCTTGGGCACCGTGATCTCCACATGGTCCCCTCCAGAAATGGGGGCAAACTTAATTCTGTAATTATCGACGTTGGCGTGGCTGTTCTTCCACTCCAGGGTGATGCTGTTGTCAGTCTGGGCCACCCGCTTCAGGTTCCTTGGAGCATCCAGGTCTGGAAGCAACCAAGCAATAAATAAATAAATAAATAAATGACTTCTGACAGCAGTCTCTTGTGACTTTTCAGGAGGTGAAATGACCAATAAAGTTTCCTCTCAAATGATCCTGTTATGTCTTAACAAGCAGAGCTCTTCTAGCCTGAAAAGCAGAGTTCACCACCTTCAGTTCAGGAAATTTAACTTCTACCTCCTGAGACAAAAATAACATTTTCAATTTAAATAATTATTTTTGTACAAAATAATTTTTGGAAAAACATATTTGGATGAAAATACTGTTTTCCTTTATAAATACCTCAGCTTTCAAAAGGAAAAAAGGACAAAGAACTGTTCATCTCTAGAATTTTTGTTTGGTAACATCTTGTATTCATGGCTGGAAGGAACTCTAAGTCTCAAAAAAAAAGGGTGAATATTACAGAGAAATTCAATGCGCTTTAATTTTTCACACCTACAGTAGCCTCAAATCCTACTCTGAGATAACAACTGTATTTTAGGATGAAAAGGGATGTAATTCTCAGCTCCTTTAATGCATCAAGCCTTGATACCCTGCTAAAGGACTCACACTTTCCAAAAACATTCTCAGAATCACTGAGGAGCACAGTAAATTTAAAAAAGCATGACAGGAAATATTTGCAGACCTGAAGAAGAAAAAAAAAAACCAGTGCTCTGCTTCTAAACTAATTAGGCAAAGAGAAATGAGATGGAATAGGAACTTTGGAAGATATTTAATTCATCAGACAGACAAATGCTCCTGAGGAATTTGCTTTTTGAGGCAGGGATTTAGGGTAGGAGAGACAATAACCTAATTCCCATTTTTAAAATACATTTAGATTCTGGTGTCTGTGGTGGGGGGGCGGCTAAATATTTTTGTGAGTGAACAGGTATAAAAGGCACAGGAAATTATCCTCTACTTTCCTGTACCTCTAAAACTGGGCTGATTTCGTGTGGAACAACAACTGTCAACTCCATCAACAAGACACAAACAGCACAGGAGGATGGGTAGTCCCTGTGTCACCTTACCTGTGACAAAGACTTCCTTCACGGGGTCGCTTTCCATGTCCCCTCGCCGAGAGATGAGCGTCACCTCGTACTCCGTGTGTGGCCTCAGGTTCCCAATGGAATATTGGTTCTCATCTTCAGAGAGGTCGATGGTTGTCCTGTCCCCTGGAACGTCCTTGGGGCCATAAGTGAGCTCTATGCCTTCAACCTCAGCCAAGGGTTTGGACCATGTGATGAGAGCTGTGGTGTCGGTGACATCCTTGGCCTCCACCTGGCTGGGGGCATCCAGCTCTGTCACCAAGCAAAAGAGAGAGAAAAAAGGGGCTTTAAAAAAGAAATCTTACATAAAATCCACACACACGTTCTTGAGCCTTTAGTTTGTGATTCAGAGCAAAATTAAAATCAGTATCCTCATTTACTCTCTTCCTTTGCTTCCTATAGTTTTAGGTTCCAAATGGAATCAATCCATCAGAAGCAAATCCATCAAAACTCCTTCACAGCAGAAGCTGCCAAAAGAAAGACAAGCAGAAACCCTAAGAGCTTCCTCTCCTTCATACACTCATCATGCAAATATCACCAGAATGAGACAAATTCTAGTAAGAAATTCTATTTTCTGCTGATGTACAGCTTGAAAAGGGAATAAAAGCGCCTATTGCCTGCTACCTTCTAGCTGGACATAAATTCCCTTTCTGCTTCAAACAGTTAATGTGGAGAGGATTTATTATTCCATTAGCAGGAATTATGTATTCATTAGCAGCTCCATTATCTCCTTCCCCCTTCTCTCCCGATTAACTCCCAGTGTAGAACTTGACTTCCTCTTGCTTAAAAAAAACTCCAAACAGCAGATATTCTGTTGGTGGCCAGCAAAAACGAGACCAAATACAGCTTGTGCTTACTTGTGGTGATGACTTTGGACAGTCCTGGTCCTCTGGTGTTGTTCTTCACGATATGGATGGACACGTTGTACTGCTGCCCAGGTGCCAAACCTGGCTGCATGTAGCTTGTCTCTGGCCTTTTCAAGCTGCTGGTTATGTCACCGTTGTCATCCTTTTTCTGGAGCACATGGGACAATTGGTGAGCACAAACATGAAAAATCAGGTTTTTTCACTCTATACCTGAAACTGCTTCCTCACCATATTACGGAAGATCAGCTCCCAGCCATCAAAAGAAAAGTTCACGGGGTCCCACTCCACCTGGACAGATGTTTCCCGGACAGATTTAAATCTCAGACCTTCTGGAGCAGGCAGATCTGTGACAGAAAAAAGGGATTTCCTCATATAAGTAGCAAATTTCTTTCTCAAAAGGGCATGGGATGGAACATCTTTCGACCACTAAAAATATCTGCCAGGTAGGATCTGCAGATGCGGTGGTTAAATTCTCCTCAGATGCATTTATTGTGGCTTTGGAGAGATTTTCTTGAGCTTTACTCTTTTACTTTAGAGTAAAGTTAGTTTTGCCCTAGAAAACTCTTTTTGTGCCCTCTTGAAAAAAGCCTGGTGTGGACTTTAGAAGTCAGGAGAGCCAAATCTTGCCCCAGCTCTCTAGAAATGAGCTCAGTGACAGAAGTCGAAGAGCATCTTTTGATGTTGGGGTGTTTAGATATGTCAGTGATGTGCAGAAAACAAAAAAGGAAGATGAACAACAGAAGGAGAAAAGGCAGATAAAAGGTAAGATGTAGTAAAACACAGTGAAGATGCAAAACAAATATAACATCCATTTTAGCCAAAATGGTTTGAATTCAAGTGATTTCATATTGCTCTTTTACATGCTGTTGCATTTTTTCCTTTTTCTCAGGAAGAATTACCAGAATTTTAAAATGTACATTATAATAAAGAAACGTATATTATAATAAAGAAATGTGCATTATAAAAAAGAAGTCAAGGTTCTTAATTCATAAAAACCTCATATTGGGAGAGACTGAGAGCAGAAGAGCTTGCAAGCTGATCTTCTAACACAGTCCCTAGTATTGCAAAAAAGTAGAAAATGAAAATGCAGAAGGCTGCTTTTTCCAGGCCAACATTTGAATTGAAAGTAGAAAATAGAAAAGAAATAATTTCCCAAAAAAGGGATGTAAATCAACACGTCTGAACTGAAAATAGAAAATGCAAAATAAATACACCCCCAAAAAGGGATGCAAGTCAGCACTAATGAACCGAAAATAGAAAATACAAAATAAGCAACATCACAAAAAAGGGATGCAAATGGAGCAGACAAAAGGATGAACAGAGGGAATATTAAACTCACATGTGGCTACCCTGGCGCTGACGGGGATACTCTTCTTGTTTTTGAGGATTGCAAAGACACGGATGAAGTACTCCACACCCGGCTCCAGCTCGTGGATGGTGGCAGCTGTGTGGTTTCCTGGCACAGTGAACTGCATGTCCAAGCCCCCACTGCTGGTGGGGACGTAGGTGATGAGGTACTCGTTGACGAGGTTCTCATGCTTCCACTCCAGATTGACCGTTTTATCTGTCACGTTGGTCACAGTCAGCTCAGTTGGAGGAGACACTGGGGGAAGCAAAAGCCAAACCAAAGTTATAAGAAGTTCTCAAGGCTCAGGAAATAATGACTTGCCTGGTTTCACATTTTCCCAGGAGTGGTTCCTAAAGCTCATATCGCACACAGGGAATGGGGAAGGCATGTCCCACAAATTAGCTGCTGAGGAAAGGAATGCTCAGCTGATGGAGACTACAGACATTTCCAGAAGCCACGGGCCAATTTCTGCTTTCACACTTGCACACAACCTCTGGCTGACTGTGTTCCAGCTGCTCCTCTCATGGCTACAGCACAAGACTGCTATAGCTGGGTCCCAGGGGATTCAGATGTTTAATTCAACTGCCAGCAGCACATGATTGTAGAGCTACAAGTCCTGGGATTTGCACGGATTTTCCAAAGTAAAATAAAACAGTATTATTTGAGTAAATACTTACAATAGATCTGCCTGTGCAAGATCACAAAGTGGGGCTAGGCATCTTCCAGGAGGAGGAGATGAAACATGGGAATTTCTTTTAAAGGGTATTCATGGTCTTTTATAGTGTTCCCAAACCCAAAGCTCTCTTTGATTACTCTACCAAAATTTAGTTTAACAAATTTCTCCCCTGGGATCTACTAAAGAAAACTACCTCATTTATGGTGTATTGCCTGTCATTATCAGGCTGCCAGAATTTTCTATCAATTTCCATAGAGTCAGTGGTCCTGGGAAACCAAGCATGTGACTTTATAGCTAAGTTTCCACTCTAGCTGATCCCACGATTTTCCTCTAAGCTTCTGTGAGATCTAATATACACATTTCCATAGATATATATACACATATATAAACACACACATGTAGTAAGAAGACTCTGGAATGTTTCCGTCTTCTCCTTAGCTAGAACAGTTTCTTTCAGCTTTATTTTCTAGCATCAGGAGGTGATATGAGAAACTGAAGTGTCATGGTGACAAATCCCAGCCAGTGCTGGCTACAGCAGCAGTGACATTGTGAAGTGGAGGTGGCAAAGGGACTGCGACACCATCATCAGCCTATTGTCTTGGTGACCACCAAAAGTCACCAGAAAATTCTACACTACTTAGCCCTTAAAATTCAGGGATGCAAAAATCTATAGTGCTGTTGCATTGCTGACCCCGCTGTTTGGACTATGTTGGAAAAGCAGCATCACAACCCAACTCTATGGAAAAGCTTCACAGAGCCTTCAAGGTTGCTGGATGGCCCAAGGGGAAGCAGTTCAGAGGGACACTGCACCTACCATCAGAGCAGTCGTCCCCGATGTACCCATCCTCGCAGACACAGCGCCCGTCCACGCAGCGCCCCACGTTGTTGCAGTCGTTGGGGCAGGAGCGTTCCCGGCAGTCCTCGCCCACAAAGCCCTCGTAGCACACGCAGCGCCCGTTCTCGCAGCGCCCACGCCCGTGGCAATCATTGGGACAGGCCAGCTCGCCGCAGTCCTCCCCGGTGAAGCCATTGTCACACTGGCAGCGCCCCTCCACGCAGCGCCCGCGGTTGTGGCAGTCATTAGGGCACCGCAGCTCAGCGCAGTCCTCGCCCGTGAACCCCTCATCGCACACACACTGCCCATTGACACACAGCCCACGGCTGTTGCAGTCATTGGGGCACCGCAGCTGCCCACAGTCATCCCCGGTGAAGCCCTCATGGCACACACACTGCCCGTTGACGCAGCGCCCGCGGTTGTGGCAGTCATTGGGGCAGCGCAGCTCCCCGCAGTCCTCCCCGATGAAGCCCTCGTGGCACACACACTGCCCGTTCTCACAGCGCCCACGGTTGTGACAGTCATTGGGGCACCGCAGCTCTGCACAGTCCTCGCCCAGGTACCCCTCGTGGCACACACAGCGCCCACCCACGCAACGCCCGCGGTTGTGGCAGTCGTTGGGGCACCTCCTCTCACTGCAGTCGTCGCCCACGAAGCCCTCATGGCACACGCACAGCCCGTTCTCGCAGCGCCCGTTGCCGTGGCAGTCATTGGGACACGTGAGCTCCCCGCAGTCCTCGCCGGTGAACCCCTCCTCGCAGAAGCAGGTGCCATTCACGCAGCGCCCGCGGTCGAAGCAGTCGTTGGGGCAGATGAGCTCGCTGCAGTCCTCGCCGGTGTAGCCCTCGTCACACACGCACTCGCTGTCCACGCAGCGCCCGCGGCCATGGCAGTTGTGGGGGCACAGGGGCATGCTGCAGTCGTCACCCACAAAGCCCTCGTGGCACACGCACTGCCCGCCCACGCAGCGCCCGTGGGCACCGCAGCCCTGGGCACAGAGCTCCTGGCCGCAGTCCGGGCCCGTGTAGCCCTCGAAGCACACGCACAGCCCGTCCACGCACTTGCCCTGGTCGTTGCAGTCAGAGGGACACGAGGCCTGGCTGCAATTGGGGCCCTTCCAGCCGGGCTCGCACACGCAGCCGCAGATCTCGATGCTGTAGTTGCCGTGCCCGCTGCAGTAGGGTGTGGTGTCCAGGCGACCTGTGCCAACGACCCCAAAAACTCATTAGTCCCTTAGGCCAGCGTGGCACATGTGACCTAAAAGGGCTCTGATTTTCCTAGTTCGCTACAGGACATCAGTTTTTAAAGTTTTAAAATGAGAATATCTCTTTCTTTTCCCAGCTAGATTTACTTCACTAGGAAAGTTTTAATTCGCTCTAATGCCAGGGAAGAGCCCCTGCCAGCGACTTGGTAATTGAGCATGCTGGAATCCTTCTCCTGTCTCAAAATCTTCTCCAACTGACTGAGCAGCCTTCCTGACTGCTTCATTAGGACATGCACCATAGAACATCATTCATCCATTCACCCCAGAACACAAAAAGGCAGGCAGCACATTGTGCCATAAGCTGTATCAGCAACTAGGAGGCCACTCTGAGATCAGAGGGACACATCACTCTGAAGAAGACTTGTGTTTCTTCTCTTGTATGATCAACCCCTTCCCTCAATTTAATAATCAACCAGACAGACACATTTCCCCCTCTTCTATAACTATTTGTGCTTGTCTATTGCGTTATGTCCTGCTGTATTTTTATTGGTCTCTACTAAAGAAAACTTGGAAGCAAAAATGGTTACATTGGCAGCTTCCTCAAGGGGACAAAAAGTGGAGCCAAGAGCTTGGACTGTGTGAGTTTTAATCTTAACTCCGACACATTGTCACCATGCCCAAGGGCTGTCCATGCTCAATGCCTCAGCTACAAAGGGTCCCAGGCCGACTCCAGACCTACAGATCCATAAAGCCGTGGAACTGTGAATGAATGTACCTTGCACGCTGGCCAAATGCATTCCCAGTTTTGATTACGTTTCAAATTTAACAGGTTGACTTGTGCTCATTCTTGAAGCAGATTGGAGTATCACTCTAAACAACGTCTACAGCCAGCACAAGAATTTCCCCCAAGAGAGCTCCCCAGCCTGCCTTACCTTCTACTGCCTGGGAATTAGGACAGCATCCAGCCCCGCTGGCACACTGCTCCCGCAGGGAGGAGACCAGCCCCTCCAGCTCCTCTAGTCTGCTCAGCAGATCCTTAATGTCCGGGGCAGCTGCACAGCCACAAGCCCGGCGGGGAATGTTAATCCTGTGAGTGAAGACGATCTGGTTCCCCTCATTCACCGTGTGCTCCTCGTAATTCTTGACGGGCTCAATTTCCGCCTTCAGGTCGGCGTCGCCGCTCGCCGAGTCCAGGTCCACGGAGCAGAGGGAGCCAACGGGCAGCTTAATGTTGTAGACATGGTTAAAAACCACGGGCTGGCTGTCCTCTGGCAAGGTCACGTTCAGCCCAGTCTCCCTCTTCTGCCGGATAATTCTCTTGATGAGTCCCCCAGTGACATGCTGGGACAGCAAAGCGAGGATGGCGCAGGCCAAGACCTGGCTGGGGAGTCCCATTGTGGTGCCTGATTCCCTTTCGAGGCTGAGAGAGTTTTAGGACTGCTTGGCCTTTGTAATCTACAGCAGAAATTGGAGAGACAGGCCAAACCAAGCTGGAGACCCTTTTCTTTCCTGGTGAGTTTGTTCCCTAAAAGAAGAAAGAACAATGTAAGGGTTGAGCAGCAGCTGCACCACCCAGTGAAGGTGTGGCACTGCTCGAGTGCCATTCCTCAGAGAACAGGACCATCACACTTCACCCAAGCTGCTGAGCTTGCTCTGATATATAATAGCAGTGGTTTTTCAAGATCTCAGTGTGGTTCTGAAAGAAATGTCTGCTGTTAGGTCCAGGTTAGAGCTAATACAGTGGACTGTAGAAAGTTTAACTCCCTCAAGCAGAAGACCAGGGCAAAGACACATGCTGAGTTTCAGCTCAACTGAAAATAGAGGTAGATAAAATAAATGTGTTCTGTTATGATTTAACCAGTGTTAAATCCTGTATTTCCTTCTCCCCTCCAACTGTGTGAAGGCTGGACCATGTAAGAAACTCGAGACATTGTCAAAAGGTGCATCAACACCACCAAGCTCATTTCATCCCTTTTCTGTGTGATTTAAATTACTCCAGTTGCTGTGGAATCTGAACTCCAGGGCCTGTAGCTCCATAATAAGTTCCACTATATGATGATTTATCAAGAGCATGAAGATAAATGGAGGTCTCTGCAGGTTGAAGGTTCTGGTGTCAGTGCTTGTATCACAGGGGTATTTTAGTATAAAAGGAGTGAGACACAAGAGAAGCTGAGACTCCAGTGATAGAGACAGCAATAAAACTCTGTGTGTAAAAATGCCTTTTTAGCAGCCAATATCCCTTTTCACCAGGTCTAGGATTTAACTCTGTGGAATTTGGTTATAGGGGTAAAATAGAAGTGAGAGATCTCTAAAGATGGGTTTAGAGCATGGGAGTTTATTGTGAAAGAGCGTGGGTGTGAGAGGCTTGCTGGGCTGCAAGACACAGCTCAGAGCAGGCCAGAGAAAGAGAGAGAAAGAGGTAAAAAAAGAGAGCAAAAAGAGAGCGAGTTGCCATTTACAATACAATAAATCATCTTCTCTGTTGAATATTCTAATTCTCTTTAACCAATCTGAAACAAGCTACAAACTCTACAACATTTGCATGCAACCTATAAGAATCATTACATTACCATACGGAGTTATATTTTAAACCTTAAAGAAACTGCTTTTGGGAATCTCCTACCAGGCAGATATGGTTTGTTCTGACCTTTGGACCTGCCTAGGCAGAGGGGATTGTTCTATCAAGAAGGAGGATTCCCTTCAGCCAGCTCTACCATTGTTTCTTAGTTACTCTTCAACTCAAACCTTGTCTTCATCTCAATTTCGATTCTACTTTTCATATTTCCAGCATCTTTTGCAAGGTAATCATATCTATAAGGCTTTCCTATTTCATCTTCCCCAACAACCAGGTAGCATTTCCCACTGCCTGATCTTTCCTCAGCTATAACACAGTAACTCGTGTACAGTTACAAGCACCTGGCTGAGCTCTACCCGTCCTCCTGAAACTCATTCTTTTCAATGAGGTCCAATATTTCCTCTACCTCTTCAGTCTGTGCATGTTCTTTTTCAGGGGAGTGAGCCCAGGGAGCAGAAAGACATCCATTGACTTCCATGCAGGGTCAGCCCCTCAGGACGTAGAGTGAGGGCCGAAGCAGTAATGGACTGCCTGAACAAACACACCTAATAAATGTCATCCCAGCATTTGTTTTCCTTCCCACTCCCAGAAGAGCTTGGTTTAATAGTTAGATCAGTGACTGTGCTTTCAGTGGTCGCAAGCTATGAAATGTCAGTAATGGAGAAAACAGCAATTTATTCTTTAAACATCATGGTTTTGATGCTAATTTATTTGTTAGAAGAGAGACCAGCCTCTTCCACCCTTCTGCTTCCCCCAAAGTGGAGGGACTGTTTTTCCCATGCTATCCCAGCTGCTTTTGTGACAACAATACATCAGACACTTTACTGAAGTTTAGTGGGTTTTGTAGGCAATGTTGAGCTCACAAAGGGCAAACTTCACTCCTTTTTACTGGGGAATAAATCAGAAGCAAATAAGCAGCAGGGAAGGCTTTTCCCTTGTTACGGAAACCATTCAGCTTTGAGGCATTTCTAACACTTACCGCATTTGCTCAAATACTTCTGCAAGCCCTGCTTGCACCAGAAGTGATCACAAGTTTGTTAACAAAGAATAACAGACAGACATGGTCCAGGTCTCATTTCTGACTCAATCCTTAAACAGAGTTGCCAGTTCATGAAATATGTCCAGGACTGTATTTGAAGTGGAATTTTAGTCTCGAGCACTCCCACTTGGGTTTTGCAATCTGCTTCCCATGCAATTCCATGTACTGCTATGCACTTTTTGCCTCAGGACAAGGTCATACAGCTGAAATTGATGTCCAGCCCTCAAGTAGTCATTAAAGGGCCAGGCTGCCTGACAGATGGATCACCAGTTGAAAATGGAACAAACTGGAGGCAGCTCTGCATCTAATTCTCACTGAATTTTAGTGAAAGTTGAGCATCCATTTCCTTATGGCTTCTGTAAATCCCAGCCTACAGGGATACGGGCCTTGCCCAAACCAAGGAAATTGCACTTTTTCTGCTGGTCGGTGTGAGTTGACAAATCACTTAATCATAGCACAAGCTGTGATTCCTTTAATATGCCTGGAAAATGAAAAACCTGCTCTGGCAAGAGCCACTGTCACTGTCACCTTCACTACTGATGAAAGCCACATGAACACCAGGACTCTTGAGCAGACATTCACTGCATTAGAGGCAGCCAAACCTCTCAGCTCATGGATGACACTGGAAGAATTAATGTGTCTTGGCTGACGTCCTTTTGAAGTTTCTGGAGAAACATCGTGGTGGTCTAGGGTAGCATTCCCTGCCTGCTCTGTGACCCCTGTGCTTTGACACCTCGTGTGATGTCTGAGCTAATTCCTCCCCATCAGGTGTTTCCCATCCCATCTGCCAAGGCCCAGACAAGATAAGCTGAGCTCCACTCCTGGAGCTGACATCTACAAAACAAGACACCTTCTTGCAGTTATTTATTCATTAGCCATGGTCTTGGCTGGGAGAACAAAGAGGACTTCCTTCTCTCCAGCCCCAATTCCTCAAACATATCCAAACAACAGCTCTGACCACAATGGACCACCCGGGAGCAGGAGAGAAATGAAGCCACGGCGACAGCCAGGCTCTGTTGTCCCTTCATTTTCCCTCCTCTTCCCTTCAGAACAGCTCATGTAGATTGGATTTTAAACCTGCCTCTTGGAGAAATCCTTTAGATATTTTCTTTGCAGACATCAGCTTCTGGATTATTTAGGGCCACCTAAATGTCTTGCAGCAAGGGTTGGCAAAAAATGACCCTTCTTAAGATGAGTTTGGCCTTGTGGTCTTGGAGAGGAGCTGGGTGATGTCTGACATCTCCCAGGTAGGTTTGTATGACCCAGAGTGTGTCTAGTTTTACAAATATTTTGTCTAATAGGGAACACCACTAATGAGCTGTGCCCTCAGGTCTTCCTGCCACCCTGACTACAAAAATCTGGCAAGGATGATGTGGATGATCTGCAAAATGTTCTGCATGTCATGCAGGAGAATAAATCTAGAGCTTGTGTTCTCCCCATCTGGTCATTGGCACCTTCCCACCCTCCTTGGGCAGGAGTTATCTCCTGATCCTCAAGGCACAAGCTCAATATAAATAAGAAAAGATGTTGAGGCCTCTCACATGTCTTAAATATCCAATTAAAAATAGAGACTTGAGAAGCACACTTGATGGCATCTCTGCAGTACAAGCTGGGGCAAAAGGAGATTCAGGTAAAAAAAAAATTCTTATATGGATATTAACTTGAAAAATTAGATTTCAACCAAAGAGCAGAAAGAGGCTATTTATGGAAAACACTCCTTAAAAACCTGATCACTGTCTGGTGATAAACTTAATAATATGTGGTGGAAATAAGATGGACTGTCAATAGCACAAAGGAAAGGAATAATTTGCATTTCCACTGCAGTCCTTTCATCTGAAGATCTGAAAGCACATCACAGTCTGGCTGCCGAAAGCTGAAAAAATGTTATTAAAAATATTTATTTCTTTGTTTAGACATCCCCCCTTCCCCTCGCCCCCTCTCCCAGCATCAGAACTTTTCCAGAACCTTTCTATTTAATTAGAAATTTGTTTCTTAATAGGAAATTTTCAATCAATCTTGAAAAAAACCCCAGGAATCCCAACTCCAGGGGAATACTAAGCAAAGGTAATGCATGACTATTTCCCTTCCCCAAAGCCACATTTGCTGGAAAGCAGCAGGTGTGAGAAACGAAATTAATATCTGCAGACTTTAAAGTCCTGGTGCAGCTTTGGCCTCTCCTGAACATTCAGGAGTGACAGAGTTGGGAGATGATTTGTGGGTATGTGGAATGATAAATATGAGATGAGAGCCCCGTGCAATTTTAATCAAAACAGATTGCAGCAAGGAAGGAATGGAGGTGTTAAAATCTATCTCAGCTGTCCTTCCTAACGAAGGCAGAAGGCTGATTAGATTTGCTCAGACACCCTCTACATGTCATGACTTGGAAATTAGACATGAAAATGGCAGGGGAAAGACAGAGGGGGGAAAAAATAGGAAACAATTCCTAAGTAGATACTTCCAACATTACAGCAGGAGGGGATCAAATATTGTCAGCACATATTGGATTCAAGCACATCTTGTTAAAATC
Organism: Petroica traversi; assembly: GCA_025920805.1. Lineage (NCBI taxonomy): Eukaryota > Metazoa > Chordata > Aves > Passeriformes > Petroicidae > Petroica > Petroica traversi. The sequence goes on from JAHLSL010000016.1 coordinate 2,003,689, forward strand.
TGGGTAAAATAGCAGTGGGCTGGGTTCTGACAGGGAGGAAGACTTGGCTGGAGAAGAGCCAAAGCCCTCTCCGGGGAACACAAGCAGGAGCATTTTGAGGTTTGTAAATTGCTAGCCCCAAAATAGTTTTCTGTGATCTGTTAACTGCAGGAACTTTGTGTTGCCAGAGTTTCCACCAAGGCAGGATGCGTGTGTTCCCTGCAGCCTGGGGTGCCCCACAGGGCACGTGTGGAGGCCCTGACACCACATTATCACTGTCCCCTCTCCTTATCTACCGCCACAAAGATAAAAGGGCCACAGCAGGGGTTGCATCTGACCTGCATCCTTCCCTCTCCACAGATGTGGAGAATTGCTGCATTTTCTGCAAGGAATAAAAGCAGCGCAGTTCCACAGCATTTATAAATTGAGACTGTCTGCCACAGGGCATTTTCTCGAAGCAAGGTCTCAAAAGGTGCAACCTTTCAAAGCCCAAGGGCTGGGGTGGTTTTGCCAAGAGCATGTGGCTCCTGAGGCTCTGGGAATCTTCTCCAGCAGAAGTGGATTAAGTCTGAAGTCAATTGAAATGTTCTCAAAGCAAGAGACTCGGGGGGGGAGACTGGAAGTTTTGACATGTGGGGCCCAAAACATGAACAGTTCTGACTTCATCGTCTTTCACTGCTGTTTCCACACACTCATAACTGCAGAAAATCCTTTTCTTTTCATTCCCAATTCCAACAGGGTAAAGGAATCAGCAGGGATACTCAGTGTAGGTCAAACTACATTAAATCACAGTGGAGAGTAGAAATTCATAACAGTCCTAAGCCATCAGCCCTGAATCTTTTCAGCAGAAATGATCAAAGCCAAATTGCTGCTTTTCCCCCCCTCCTCTTCTTTATTTATATTGTATCCATTCTAAGGAGAGGAATTTTAAGACAGCCAAATTTAGAGTAATTCAGAAAATCCACGATGTTCCCCAAGGCTCCTGGAGATCGTGTGTGCAAAGAAGTGTGGCAATTGTTTCAACCCCAAATAGACCCCGCAGATATGAGCAGGCCCTGAGGATGTGAAACTCCAAAGGGAAATTTTTGTAATTCAGGAATTTTCTTCAAAGTCTTAAATCGACTACATGAAGAGATGAAAAGAGGGTTGTAACTTTCAGAGGGGACAGAGGGAAGCTGATGCCTTTTTCTCAATGGTTCTAACAGATGGAATGCAGTGATAAGCAGGAATCTACCCAGGTTCCAGGCTGAGGACTTACCTTTAATTTATACTCAAACAACTCCAGTTCTACCTCCATGGCCAGGTCAGAAAGAATAAACATCCTCCAAATACTCTACAGTTTTCTAGATAATAAATCCCACATCTGGAAAGTCCACACAAAACTCTGGATCCAGGCTCAGTGATCTCCGTTTAATAAATAGCAAACTGTGAAAGCACTGAACACAAAACCTTTTGCACCCCAGATCTGCCTGATTTTCAGACTAAAGCTCTTCCTGGAAATTACAAAGGGAGATAAGCATTAACCAAAACGATCTGGCTGCTTGTGGGAGTGCAATGAGAGTGAAAAGGAGGGAAAAGGCCAGAAAGCATCCTCTGGAAAAACTCCATGGAGAAAGAGGCAGAGAGGAAACAACTGGAAAGGAAGTTTTAAAACTTGATTAACTAGAGGAGTTGAAGTCTAGAGATACAAGTGACACAAATCCACTTCTTCTGTCCCTGAAGGGACTCAGTGATGTCCACAGCCCCACAACAGGAGCCTCATGGCTGGAGGAAGGCAAAGAGCCTCTTCTCTGAAAGCTTTTGTAATTATAATGGATAAACACAGCACACTCCTCCACTTCAGACAGGGAAAACTGGGACATGGAGAGGCTGACACAGAGACTCCCAGGCTCCCCAGGGTTCTCTGCCTTTTTGCTGAGGTATTTCACCCACTGCAAGACAGAGGAAGCTGATCCAGCTCTGCTGAGTCCCACCACAGTGTTTCAAACACCTCCCAGAAGGCATTTATAGCACTTAAAACACATAAAAAGCACATTTTCCTCTGGCTGTGCCTGCCTTTGTGACTTAAATCCTTTTCATTTCAGGGCAAAGCAGCAGTTTGTGTTTGATGTGGGTAAGCTCAGGGCTCTGGGTGCCCTCTGAAGCCACCTGTGTCCCATCTGCTGCTGGCACTGCACACTGCAGAGCAGTGAAACTCTGTGGAACTGAGGACAGACACAGCCAAGAACGCTCTGAGGGCAGAGGTGGGGACTGCTCTGCACAGTTAATTCAGGATTGATTTCTGAGCTGCCACAATCAGAGTTTTCAAGCCCAGAAAGCATCCATCATCCATTCCAAGGGCCTTGTCCATGTCTCTGGAATTAGTCATAAAAACAAAAGGAACTTTAGATTATTTTAAATCCTACAAGAGGTCCTGGTGATCACTACAACTCAACTGTGACCTCAGACTCTTTCAAAGAACTGCAATTAAAACAATTCATGGATACTTTTTGTCCCATGCAGCCCCTGAGGTCCTACATTAATATCACTCAGCTAAGCCTGAACTCTTCACTCCAGTTCAGTTTTCCCCTTTGGCTGTGGCTTTTAGATGACATTCCCCTTTGGAGAAGCTTTAGGGTTTCTAGTTCACAGATCCTACTGTACATCATCTTGAAATAAAAGCACTTGGATGCATTTTAGCCTCCACCCATTCTACCTTGGCTGACAAGCAGCACTGACAGGGCTTTGCCAGGGCTGTTTTGGAAGGAATTTTAATTAATTGCTTTGTGTACAATTTAGAATTTAGCAAAGGCTCATATTTCAAAGCCGTCAGCATGACAGTGCCACAAAGGGGAAGGAGAAATAACCCACTGAAGCCAACATCCATAAAAATGTGAAAGAGCTCTGGTAAATTCTGAATGATAAGCATAAAAGGACACCCATGAGAGACTAAACCTTCTGTTGTACAGTGACTATTTTGAGGTAAATGTGCACGATTCTTCCATTTTAAACTACTTTTGTTTCAGGAGTTTTCTCCTCTTAGCCATGGAAAATCTCTCCAGGTCTATCCGTGTCCAGGATCTCAGAGAGAGAACAGAACTTTCCAAACTAAACAATGACTTTGGTTCTTTTTCAAAACAGAGTAAAAGTTCAGGGATTGGAGGTGGTCTTCTTTCAGTACCAGTGACACTTTTGATCAATGAAATATTAAATATATTAAGGAAATCTCACGAGTTAAATAAAAATTAAATCAGCTGGCAGAGATACAGCTGGGAGAAAATGCCTGCTGAAAACATGAAGTGAAAAAAAGGCTGTGTGACAAGGTGCCTGCAATAACAGGATATGGAACTCAGCAACCAAGAAATGCCTTCCAGTTTCTGGGTCCTACAGACTCTTCTGACTTATGTTTCTTAGGAATTACCTGGCTGATGATGAGAAAAGCAAAGAGATCCTGCCTGAGCATACCACTGCTATTGCTATTCCATCAGGAGCAAAGGAGCAAGAACCCAGGGGAGAGCCAGGAATGTGGGAATGGCACCGAGCTGGAACCTGGGAGAGCTGAGATCATCCCTCAGTTCTGTCATTTCAGCCCAGTCAGTTCTCACCCTGATTTCTAATAAGTCTAAACAAAGTACAAATAATGAAACTTCCTAATTCTGTTTCAAACCGCTCATCTAGAAAGACTCTTCAGTTTACCCCTGTGAAAAGGCTCCCTCTGCTCCCAGTTTTTCTGCCTAAATTCCACACTCCTCTTGCTAGAATCTCTTAATTCTTTTTATATATTACCTGGATTAGAGGAAGCCCCAGGTATGTTAAATAAGAGGAGCCAAGTGGCTACATCTAAATAAGGTTTACTCATAGTCACCCTCTAAATAGCTCACAGGTGGGGATGAGATTGATGGTGAGAAGGGCAGAGGAGACCTTTGGAAATGGCTGAGCCTGGCTGAGCAAAGCTGGTCTGACACAACCATCACAGTGTTTAGGGCAGAACTTACTCTTCAGACCAATTATTTGCAGAATAAACTCAAACCTTGAGGCTTTGCAACATCTGTCACCAACAGGTATCTCCAGCACGATGAAGAATTTGCATTTTAGGGCCAGAGCCCAAGGAAGTGGCAGCTGCTGAATGCTGTCATATTCCAGCCTTGGCTCGTGTCAGAGCCTTGCAGCTATTTAAGCTGTTGTTTAAATGAGAAGAATCCAACGTGGCATTATGTAATAATTATATATGTGTGTATATATATATATATATATATAACCAGCCAGCCTCGGGAAGAGACCACACTCAAAACAGGAAGCCAAAGCTCTTAACTCACTTTTGGTACCATCAGATTTAATGAAATTATCCACATTAAAAATGAGCGAAGGTAATTGCTGAGTGACTTGGAAGCGTGGTGCAGAATTAATTAGACCACACTTGTAACATGCTGTTTAACCTTTCATGTAATTTGCTGCTAAATGTGCATAATTAGAAACAAATAAATGATACATCTCAGTGTGAGCCACAGATGTGCTGCCTTCCAGCATGGTCATGAGCTCCTGACTGGGGATAATGGGGCTTAAACCAGGTCTCCAGCTTGGGACTTGGCAGGATATTGCCTTTTAGTTCCTTTTACTTGGAGTCTTTCCTGCCTTTCCTTGGAGACCTTGCCCAGAAAAGTGTGCCAGATGGGGAGCTGGTCACCACATCCTCCTCTTCATCACAGGGGCAAAAGGACCTGAGTCTGGATACCCAGACTGAGATCCCAAAGCACCTGGCTGGAAACTCTCCAGCTTCCCAAACAGGGATGATCTCCCTGAGCAGGAATGATCTCCTTGAGCAGGAATGATATCCATGAGCAGGAATGGTCTCCTGGAGCAGGAATGATCTCCTGGAGCAGGAATGGTCTCCATGAGCAGGAATTATATCCTTGGGTCATTGGTGCTGTCCAATTTTAGGTGCTAAAGGCCCGTACAGCACCAAGGCAGCACAATGGTGTCACTTCTCATCCATCAGGGAGGGCTTTGTGCCACCTTTTGGCAAAGGGTGGGTTTGGGGAGCTCTGTGTGTGACCCCACAGCGTTCCCAGAGCCCCTCTGGGCTGCCAAGGCTCCGAACATCCAACAAAACCCCAACAAACAATGGAGCTGGGAGTGAAAGCCAGCCCTGCTCCCTGGCTGCATCCCTGTGCCAGGGCTGGCAGCTCCAGCAGGGCAGCGGCCCAAAGGCAGCCCCAGCCAGCAGGACAGGCTGCTTGGGAGCAGGGAAATCTGAATTTCCAGCCGTTGGCACAGCGAATGCCTGGCCAAGGGGAGGAGGATAAAGCACTTCCCTGCAAAGGTTTGTTTTGGGTGTGAGCTGTGGCTGAATTCCTGGGCTGGAGCAATCCTGGGGATGAGGTCATGTGCTCCCTGAAGGGGCTGCTTTGTGGCCCACGTCAGTTGTTAGTTAGCAACGCTTTTTCTCTTATCAAGCATCTGATTAAACTCACAAAAGAAGGGTCTTTAAAAAAAAAGGGCTCAGGCAGAATTGAGAAGTGAATAATTAAATTGAGTTTGGGGCTTTTTTTGGTGATTTTTTTTTTCATTTTGCCCGACAAGAAAAGGGGAGAAGAATAAGATGGGAAAGGGGCACAAGAAATGGATTCATTGTCCTGAGATGACAGAACAAAAATCTTCATCTACTTTCAAGATTACTACAGAGCCCAGCCCTGTGGCAGACACCAGTTACACCCAGCCATGTGGCAAATGTCTCCTGGGAGGGTCACAATTCAGCACAAACCATCCTATGCTGTCCCTGCTGGAGTGACCCAGCGCCCACCTTCTGCAGCAGTGAAATCCTTCACCAAAACTGGGCTTTTGTTCTATTAGGGAAGAAATTTGACATAAATTTTTATGTGACTTGAAAAAAAGATGTGACTGGTGTGCACTGATCTCTCCATAAGACCAGAAAAGGGGCACTCAAGGATGTTTATAAATGATAAAATATCTGCTATATTACAAGAATTACAGTATTTCACATTGGTTATTTGGTGGCATCAGTGGTCCCCTATATTAGAAGAAAATATTTATCTTTGTTGATCTCATTCTTGTATATTTTCATTCAGTATTTCACTGTCCTCTCCATTGGATGGTGAAAAAAAAAGTATAAAAGTTGTCTTTATAAAAGAATTGAAGGCAAGTCATGACAAAGTAACAGGTACAACTGAAAGTTTTTCTCAGCACATGTGTGGTCATTGAAAGATGCCATTTTTCATTTGATTCCTGAAGAGTCAGCAAGAAGGAAACCAAGGGAGAGTCAGCAGCATTTCAGGAGTTCCTATCCTTGAGAAAAAATTCCCTGACAAATCTTTTTTGTAAATCTTTGAAACCAGTAATGGCTTGCTTTGAACCAAATGGCCTATTTGAAATAATAACCACCTCAATCATTTCTTCAAAGGACTCCTGCTCTTTTTCTCATAAAAGCCAGAGCAGCCTGTCCTTCAATTACTAAGTGGAAATTTATGAAATGAACCCACAGTGTTTGTGCTCTCCTGCACCCCAGGACAGAAAAAAGAGAATTAATCTCATGTTCACTCTCACCTCTAAAAACTCTGAGTTGTGCCCATCGGGGAGTAAAATATGTCAGTGCATTTTCAAACACCAAACTGAATTTTCAAGCAGCAAAATACTTCAAAAATACCAGTCCAGGAGCCAGAGGGCTCCTTATTGCTGGCTGCTCTGCCCAATTACCTTCAGCTCGTTACCATCTTCAAGGACAGGGATTCTCCTGTTCCCAAGGCAAACTCTGCTTGTTATCCACCAAAGGATTGTAACTATGGATAAATAACTCTCCCCTGCCCCCCAGGGTGTTTGGCTGGGAGTCAGCTTGGCTCGAGATGTAAAACAAACAGCTTGGAAGAGAGGAAAGAGAAGAGAGCAGAGCTGGGGAGGGGCAGCAGAGGAGACAGACACTGAGATTTCTCAGGTTTGGGATTTGATGGTGCTGCTCTGGTGTCTCAGACAACTCCACTTCCCCTTTGCCTCCCAAACCTGTTAGACCAGCTGGTGGATTTGATCCATGACACTGCAGGGATTCACAGCAGCTAAAAATATGTCTGTGTATTATGTTTGTAAAAATCCTACTTTTGTTGGAGGCGAAAAAAGGAGAATACCATGCAAAAAGGATTCTGCTGAACGAGTTCAAGGGAACAATGCAGCCTGGAATAGGTTGGCTGAAGTAATTTTCACTCATGGTTTATGTTGCTCATACTTAGAGGTGCAAAGCCCAGGAAATGAAAAAGCTGCATCTATAAAAAGCAAAGGGTTTTTCTTACAAATTAGGATTATTCCCTTTAGGATGTGAGGGGGGTGAAACTCTGAATGCTGAGCTAGAAAAGCCAAACAAATGCTCATTTGGAGTAATCTTATTTTTGAGAATATATTTCTGCTAATATTTCCAACAGTGGCATGAGTGTGGGTATGGTTTTGGTCCTGGTTCTCAGGCAGCATAAGGAAAGGAGCCAATTCCTTCTGGATTTGTCCTGCAGGGACACGTGGAAGGTGATGGACAGGAAAGGGAGCACTGAGCTCACCCCTGCTTTACCACAGAGCCTTGGTTTGTGGTGCTGGGAGGACGGACCTTTGTGGAGAGGACAAATTCTTCTTTATGGAATCTGGGAATACAAACTGTCAGATTGGCTTGCCAGGGAGTCTGTGACTTATAGAGAAATTTAAATTGGAATAAAGTTAGAGGCAAACCAATAGGGAGGCCAAGGAATACATTCACCCTAGAGTTAGAATTGAAAGGAATGGTGAGGTACAGAATTAAGGTTTCATTGTAAAGTGGAATGAACAGGTGTCCAATGAATGGATTCCCCAGGCTTGGAAAAACTACAACTCAACAGTAAAGGCTGAGATAAAACCTTCCTGACCAAGGGTCTGCCATCCCTGAATCTTCTTTTCCATAAAAAGAAAAATGGAGCTAAATAGAGGTGGATCCGTGGAATTCCCACAGAACCTTGTGATCTTGGCAAAGATTCCAGAAAGGGCCCAAAACCTTGGGGTTAATGGTGTGGTCTCAGGGTTAGAACTGAGGAAACTCAGGCATCCTGCTCTGAAATTGTTTCATAAATCATCTGCTTTGCCTCTGTTCAACCTCAGCCTCTGTAAAACCTCACAGGGGCTGTGTGTTCCTGTGAATTAAGGATTCCAAGGACCTCACAGGAAAGGTGCTGTCAAATCCTCATTTCCATAATTAAACCTCTTCCTGAGGAGCGCTGTAAAATTGTCAGAAAATATATAATGAAAAAGCAAAGAGCTGGAATGTTATCCCTGCAATGTGGGAAAGGGAAATCTGGGGTCTCAGTATAGTAGGGACCTGGAGCTGCTGGAGAGAGCCCAGAGGAGGCTCCAGGGTGATCAGAGGGATGGAGCAGCTCTGCTGGGAGGAAAGGCTGGGACAGCTGGGATTGTTCAGCCTGGAGAGGAGAAGCTTTGCAGGACCTGAAGGAGCCAAACAGAAAGATGAAGAGAGACTTTTTACAAGGGCCTGGTGTACCAGGACACAGGGAATGGCTTCCCACTGCCAGAGGGCAGGGTCAGATGGGATTTTGGGAAGAAACTGAGGGTGGGCAGGCCCTGGCACAGGGTGCCCTGAGAAGCTGTGGCTGCCCCTGGATCCCTGGCAGTGCCCAAGGCCAGGCTGGACAGGGCTGGGAGCAGCCTGGGACAGTGGGAGGTGTCCCTGCCTGGGGAGATGTGGCAGAGTGGGATGAGTTTTAAGGCCCTGTTCAAACCAAGCCATTCTGTGATTCTTTGATTCCCTGAAATCTTTTGCCCAGAAGAAGGAAGCCTAACCAGATGTGCAGCACAAAGACACAGAGCTACAGGAAAGCCTGGAATTGTGGGGTAACAATAGAAAACTGCAACCTTACTCTGCAGCCAAGAGGATGAGCCAGGCCAATTACCAGAATAAGAAGATGAATCCATGGAAAGAAATTATAAAGTTACCAAAACCCACAGAGAAAGACACCAGAGAATTTGAGAAAAATCTGCAGCTGACCCAAAGTGCAAGGATCCAGCTCATTCTCGCATGTCTGCTGAAGGCCCTTTCATCTCTAGGTATTTTATGGGATCAGAGGGATCACTCCCACTCACATGTGCACAATCCTGCACCTTGGGGTGCCAATGTTTGCTGCTCTTACACAACTCAAGTGATTCACCCTGCGGACGGGAAGTGCAGGAGAATCCTTCATCCAGCTCTGACCACAGAAGGAATTTTACAGCAGCCACAAGAAACAGCCTGGTTATTTTACAGAGCAGGCCATTCAAATGTGTTGCATATAAACTATATAAAAAAAAAGAAACAGCATTACAAGTGGTAACCATGGGAGAACTCACACCAAACCCATCTGCTCTAACTCACAGGGACTGGGATGAGGCACAAGTTAACTGGGAATTCAGTCTGCCCTCAGAGCTTGGTTTTTTGTTAAGGGCTCCGACACTTGAGCATCGATTTCTGGAAATGGGAGCTCAGAAAAGAGAAACAAAACAAGCAGGGCAGTGGGGTGCTCTGGAGCTGCATTCAGGCTCCTGGCAGGGGGCACAGCAATCAGCCAAGTGCAGCAATTTGCTACAAACTCAGGAGTGGAGGGGAAAAAAAGCCATCTGCTAAATACTTTTTTCTCACATCTGCAAAGCAACCTCTGTTCTTGCTGTAGCTGTCAGAGAGGGAAGGAAAAGCCCACAGCAGATAGAGCCCAGACAAAAAGTGTGGATTAGAAACAGCAGGACACACCAGAGATGGGAACAGCAAAAACAACAATGGATTCAGAGAAACTGGCGCCACTCTAAAAACAGCAGCAGAGCTGTGGAAATGGGTCACATCTGAGGGACCCCGAGGAAAGCACAATGGATGGGTCACACCTTCCTTTTGCCTGCTTCTGCCTGACCCCCCTGTTTGCATTTCCAGCACAGGAGTGACTTTTACCCATCACTCACTGAAGACACGAGCAGAATTCCAGGCTGCTGAACAGGGAATTTAATGTGGGCCATGGCAGAGCTGTCACAGACACAGAAACCTCAATTAGTGCCTTTTCCATATAAAAAAACCCCAACCCCTTTCACAGCAAAAGCAGCTCCTGTGCATAATCTCCCAGCAGAAACCACTCCTGCCTCTTTAGTACGTCCTGTACCTTTTAATAAAGCCTTTGCTAATAGCAAAAGCATTCGCTCGGGCTCTTGGCTTTTCCCTGCTCACAGCAAAGACGCAGAGCTGGAAAAGATCGACGGTTTTCTAAACTTGTCTTTGGAAAGTTTCTCTGCCAAGTTACACTTTGTCAGGAGCTCATTATTTTCTGGGTAGACGCTGGAGACGTCGCTTTGAAATATTTTGAGGGCTTTGCTGATGCAGTTTCAGACCATGAGGTTCGTGTGCTCCCTCACATGAATCACAGCAACTCGTGTTCCTTCCACACACAAAGCTCTGCTTCATTTCCAGGCCCTTCTCCATGCTGCCGCTTCCAAAACCACCTAGAAGTTTTCCAGAGCCCATTTCCCAAAGCTCTAGGTGGTTTTGGGATGAGATGGGAAGAGCAGAAATTCAAGACTTCTGGACTTTCTTCCCACTCCCTTTGTGCCAAGCAGGAGTTGCTGAGAACAAAGCAGCAGCCAGTCCTGGAGATGGGAACTTGGCTGGTGTCATTTGTCTCAAAAATTCATGATTTAGGTATCAAACATCACCTTTTCTACTGATGATGAGAGGTAGGAAATAAGGCATCAATACTCTTGATAAATATAATAACAATAGGTGAAAGAATAGCTGATCAGCTATAATAAACAGATGCCAAATTAATACATTTACCAAAATTATTGGTGAAATCTGTGTGGTAGAAATAAGGATCTTTTATAAGAGCCATAAACTACTGACATATTAAACAGATATTCACACAGTGAGACAGCACTGCTTTGTACAGCACCTCTGAGAAAGCTGTTTTTCAAATTTCTCCTGGAGGTCAGCAGCAAGAGATTAGCCAAAATTCTGCTCCACACACCCAGCCCCACACTTTTCCATATTTAAAATCAGTTTAGCTGAAGGAATGTCACGAACAGAGGCAAGAGAGGTGGAATTGTTCTCTTTAAATGGCTTTGCTGTAACTAAGAGCATGAACAATTTACATTTATATTGGTCTGGAGTAATGGAAAGTATTTAATTGTATGGATTGCTGCAGATGATATTGGTCAGCAGGCAGTGGGATACTTTCAGAATCCATTATGAATATTTGCATGTGCTTTATAATTTCACTTTGATTTAACCATGTACTTATCCAAGCACTAAAAATGACTCAGGACTTAGCCACAAAACCCTGCCCTGTTCCTGGGGACCAGAATTATCATTCCTTGCCTCCTGTCATTAGCAGACTTTGGGCATGCTTTTAAAAGAAGCTGAGGAAACAGATGGGTGACCCTTCACCAGGCAATTCCTTGCTGTTAAACCAACGATGAGTTTCCCTGGGCGGCTTTTCCTGCCTGCTGGAGCTCCTCTGTCCTTGGTACTAGCACCTCAAACACACAGGAATGCGCACATTTTTCTAACTCACAAGACCACAGAAGGAGTTCCTTGAAATCTGACTTCCAGTAATCGCCCCCGGGCTGCAGATCTGCCTGGCCTAGTTCTGTCACATGTGGTAGCATCAAGAATTTGCATCTTTGGCAAGCCAGGGAAGGGTAGCAAACTCAGAGTGGAGCAAAACACATTTTGGAGAGAAGATGGAATGAAATCAGCCATGGCTTGGCAAAGCAAAACGAAATATAAATGAAAGGCACAAGATATGAAACAAATTGAGTGCAAGGCATTTGGAAAAAGAGAGGAGGCTGCTTCTGAGCAGTCCGGTGTGGGGATGTTTTGCAGTGCTCTGATGCAAAGCAGAGCCACTTATGTAATGTAATGGAAATTGCAGCCATAAACACAGCCCTGAGCAGTGATTAGTGACTGAACTCGGACAAAAATCTTAGCTGCTGCCTCAAATGTCAACAAATCGGGCAGTGCCACATTAATGGGAGGCTCGAGAGCCCTCCACCAGCACCGCTCTGACCTCGTTCTCTTAACCCACAGTGACTTGAGCCCTGCCTGTGCTGCAGCCTTGGCTGGCAGCAATTTGAGCTGTGGGATGATGAAAGGAGGGACATGGAGCTCAATTATCCAGCACCAGATCCCCAGTGAAATCAATGCCATTGTGTCACATGAGAATTTGGCTGGCAGCCTCTGAAGTCTGCCCAGGAGAAACCCATCCCCTCAGCAGGGCAGGCTGGAGGGGACAGGGGACAATGCAGGCAATGAAGGGCCACTCTGGACATGGAAAACACTCTGTGGGTACTGATTTCCCCTCCAGGAGCAGCACTCCTGACCTATATGAGCACAGACTAAACTGGAGCAGCCCAGGGTATCCTCTGCAAAAAGATACTTTTAAGGCAATGTGCGTTATAGGGACACCCAACACCCCGTACCAAAGGGATCTGAATATTCTTCCTGTCAGCAGGAAAAGCTCTCTGCCAGGTGGAGTTGGACACCACAGATTCAGTTTTTTAGTTAAATTAATTTATTTAATTTTTAGTTAATAAGTTTTAGTTTAATTATTTAATTACATTTGCCTTTCCATTAAATTGAGAACTCCCTATTTTTCAGTTTATTACTAGGATATTAGGATACAGGATTACAGGATATATAGGGCATATATAACCCAGAGAGGTTGTGGATTCCCCATCCCTGGAATTGTTCAAGGACTGGGATCAGAACAACCATAAAGGTGTCCCGGCCACATGGCTGGTGATAATAAACTGAATTTCCTTGTTTCTGCCAGCAACCCTTTCAAATCCCAATGCACTCTTGCTAAGAAAAATAAACAATATATGAAACAACAGCCTGAGAATAACAAATAATGCTGATGTGTTGGAGAATGGCACTCTCTGGGTGCTGCAGGCTTTCCATCAAGCCTGAGCTGCAACACTTGGAGCTCTGGCTCCCTGTGATTGACTTGCTAACCTGTAAAGTGGCTAAGTCGACATCATAATTAACACTTGGCAGTGGAAATATAAATTCCCTGGCTTGTAGGTGGTATATCCTCCTCTAAACACTCCACTTGGCCACCAAACTGGAAAAATAGATAGGACATTCATAAGGAGCGCTCGCCATGGGAAATGCCAGCGGTTTTTTTTTTCTCCTGGAAACTGTTTACATGGCCAAAATCCTTCAATAAGAAAAATGATCTGAGAACTTTCCCTCCACATGTATCTCGTTCTCCCGTGCCTTGTGGCCCACAGAGTGCAGCATTCATTGGGAGGCAGCCCTGAATTACTGAGCTACAAGCAATGCAGGAGGGACGTACAAGCCACAAGCAAAGGGAAAAATATGCATTACACTGCCTCTGGCCAAGAGGAATGGGCTGCCTGCAGATCACAAGCTACCTTTATATCTTTTTTGGCATAGACCTTTGTCCCACAGCACAGAGAAGCTATTTAGGAGGAATCAGCACATCCAAGACAGGCTGGCTTTCCAAAGGAACCAGGAGAGACAAAGAGCCAGTGCAAAGTGGCCACTGAGCTCCTTGTGAGAGGCCAACAAACGGCTCCTGACAAGATGAAACCCTGAGGAGGGAGATAACCACCAAGGGCTGGTGCTGAAGTGCTGAGCACACACTGAGAGTGACCCTTTCCTGTCCAAATAAAGGCTTTTCTTCACAGCAAAGAGGCACAAAACTCGAGGCCCCAGAGTGCTCAACCTCTCTCACCTGCTGGCCCTGCATCCCCTGCCTGAGATAAACCCCAGACTGACCCACAAAAACTGCCTGCTTCCAGGTCTTTTGATTTCTTGGCAATGGAAAGTGAATTTATGTCTTGGAAATAAAGCTTTTTTTAGTCCTTTCCCAGCCTTTCCTTAATGGTGGAAATAACTCTTTAGCCAGTTCTGGTGGGCACAGAGGGAAAGGATCTCACAGTTTAATTTTCATGTACACACAGAAGAAGAAATTTATGTTCCCTTTCAGCTTCGTGCCGCCAGAACGGTGGAAAAGAAGACAAATTTAAAGAAGGATTAAGACTGTTTAGATTAATATTCCCATAAACATCCTGATTCCATAACAAAATTAGCATTTGCAATTTTAGGCTTAGGAGCTTATCAAGTTCTGGTGCATATCGGGCAGAGTTAAAGCCAAAATCATTATAATGGAATTTCCCCAGGCTCTCAGTTTCAGCCTCCTGGGAGGCTCCTGGCCAATATCTGTCCACACACAGCCAGTGCTCCAGCCTGCCATGGGAAGAGGCAGCCACCACAATAAACCTTTGTTGAGCCCAGGATTCAGGCGAGGACTTTTGGAAAAATCTGTATTTAAGATTTCTGTCCTACCACCCTGCACTTTCTCCTCAGTCGCTGAAGAGAATATATTTTCTGAGCATGAAACAATATCATTTTTGTGGGGACTTTGGAAAGCCAGCGCTTGCATGAATCGAAGAAAAGCTCCCTTTCTCTGGCCTGTGCGGGGCTGGGTTTGGGGAAAGGGCTTTCTGTGTGAGTAATCTCTCAAAGTAGGAAGCAGAGCTCCCCCATTGCTTGGGAAGAATGGACCTCCAGTGGGCTAATATGTGATGGATGACTGAATGCAAACTTGGCAACGATGCCCTCCGCTCCCCAAAGAATACAAAATGCCACCGCCTATTCGGGCACCGCCACTCTCCCCTTGGAAGTGGTGAAAACTTGGCACCATCCCACCTTAGTTTAATTGAAACTGCAGACAATTAAGGATGGGAGCTTGGAGAAATTTCTTGCAACGAGATCAGCTCAGGATGGATTTGTCCTGGGCGATTGGCTCATGCATAAGCCAAACAAGAACATAAATGGGGAGTTATTTCCCATTGACTCTATGGGGAAAATCTCACATTGGGGTGTGCTGGGAGGTATAATTTATGTTAATAAATATTATTCAGAGTCTACATCTTCATACACTGAAGCTATAGGTGGAATTTGGTCTTTTTATGTTTTTTGGTCAGCAACAGGACAAGCAGCAAATGAGAGAGAGAAATGATGCACACAGAAATCCAGGAAAACCTTACCTTAAGGACAATTCTAGTTATAAGAGCACATCTATCATTCATTCAATGTTAAAAAGTGACACTAAATTATTCAAACTTTGCCCTTTTAGTAGAAGAATCCCCGTCTATTCCTTCTTTCAATGCCCAGACACTTCCTGCAGGCTCCAGAGCCACCTCTTGTCAGGCAGGATCCCACTGACTCCTCCTCCCAGTGTGCCCATTCCACACCGTGGGGTTACATCATGCACAGAGGGATTTCAGGAGCTGGAATGATGCCCAGGCTCTAACTTTTCCCACATGTGGAAGGCTTTTAACTGCAGCTCCAACTGGCCAGAGGGTCAGACACACAAGTGGACAGTGAGCACCCAGGGAGGGGAGGTTTCACACTTGGAGAAACTTTGGGCTCAGTGGAAACTGCTCAGCTCAAGATTGTCTCTCAGGGTTGTTCATTTCTTTGCTTTCCAGCAGTCCCTTTCCTCAAAGAGCTGCCTTCTTGTTTCCTTTTTCTCTTCACTATACAAAGAATTTTTTGGGAATAGGTAATAAGAGGAATTGCAGGTTCTTTGTGGAGAGAGCATCATTTATTAAACCTCTTCACTCCTTCTAATACAGTGAGGCCCTAAAATGCTGGAGCAATAATTACAACATCAACCAACCAAAGCCATGCACAACAAGTCCTCTTCCATATCAAGCAGTTTAATGAACTAAGTTGCATCTTAGAAACTCATAAGCAATCTACACACATCCCTTATTTTCCAGCTCTTGACCTCAGGTTATGGTGTTTCCTGTCCAGAACTCATTAGTTACTAATCCTATAATTGTTTGCAGTTTTGAATATTTCTGAGCCTAGTAGGTGATAAAATATTAATTTATTTCACTTTGATTGCTGTCTTCCTTATTTTCCCACTTCAGCAAGAATGATATTTTCTGCAGTATGACATCAGCAGCTTCCTTAAAACCACTAAAAGCAGCTATTACATTTCACTGTAGTTTTAGACTTCTGTAGATTATAACCACAGGGTTAGATCAGAGCCCAGTCTTTGAGCAGAGTGTGCTAAACTCACACCAGAAATTAAGTCTGAGAAAGCACACATTGGTAAATCAGAGCCCAGTTGCAAAGCCCTGTATCTCAAACTGATACAGCTCAAAACAAATTCCTTTTATTACTGGAAAGCTGAAATTTTGAACTTTCCAGGGGTGTAAATCATCCACTCCTAAGCCTGGAGTTTTATGAGCCACTGGACCTTAAAACTGTCAGTGGCCCTTCAGCTTAGCAGACTGTGATGGCATGAGGCCAAGGAGGAATTTATCATGTCACAGGCTCAAATGAGAGTGATTATTTAACCACTCTGGGTTTCTCATGGCACAGAGGAAGGACAGGTAAATGTGGAGCTGATAATGAAGAAGAAACCACCCTCTGCATTAATCTTGCTTCCAAACATAATATTCCACATGGGCTAGCAGGGCTCTCTAAGGGATATGGGATTGGATGGACACTGTTCTCCCTTAAACCCATTTACACCAGACACTCATTGTCCAGCCCAGGATAATTAAATGCCATCAGCACCACCCAAACCTCTGGCCACAGCTTTCAAAGCTGGGTGGACAGAGGCATCATGGTGCTGTACCAGGAAAATGGCACAGAATTGTCCAAGCTGGTTTTCCAAATGGTTTTGCCAGGAGGGATGGAAGGGTTAAAGCTCTGGCTCCAAAGCAGCATCACTGTTTCACAGGCACTTCTGCTTTTTAGCTCTGTCTCACTCTGGAAAAGGAGGAGAAAGTCCCAAAAAGCACAGATCCTGCCATTTAATCTCATTTTCTTATCAAAAAGTGAGACAATGCTCAAGAACAAACTTTGACAGTCTCTTTGTAGCAAGTCTTCTCCCATGAATAGACTTTAGCTTTTTTTTAGGTATTTTATAAAAAGCACTAATATGAAAAACAAGCTGAACGTCAAACACCTTTATAAATGATGTTATAGCAACATGATAGTTAAGTTTGAGTGAATACTGATGAGAAATGATTCAGTTTTAAAGAGCTGGGATTAAAAAAAAAAAAAGAAAGAAGATGGATTTCAAAAAGTCTCCAGCTAACAGTTACTCAGAATTTGTGGAGCACATTTTAGGCTGTGTTCAGGGATGTTCCCAGTGAGTTCTAACATTGTTAAGCATCGCTATTTCAACAGGAGATTTGGGTCTGGTTGGTTTTCTTTTCCCTGTGCCCATGACCACCCTGTGCCTGGAAGGGATTTCTTTAGCAGAATTTCAGCCTTTTCTCCAGATGAGACCTGACATTCTCATCTGCAGCCTGGGGGCTTTGCAGCAGATCCTTTGGCTCTTCCACAGCGCTGGAAACACCGGTAGAATAACTGTGGTGAGAGGATTAAGGGCTGGGACTTGCAAAGAAATTTCTCTGGGCTGAAAGGAGCCAGAGGATAAAATTAATGAGCAAAAACATGGGAAGTGAATGGCAATTTAGTATTTGGGAGAGTGAGGGTGACAGGGTCAGTGACAGGGGGCACAGCCCTTGTCCCTCCTGTCCCACTGCTCTCCTCAGCTCAGGTGCTCGTCCTTCCCTGAGCAAGGGCAGCACCTGCACTGGGAACACCCTGACAACTCTTCCAGCTGCTTCCCAAACTCCCTGCCAGGGAAGTTGAACTGCAGGCAGACCAGTGATAGTCATTTGGTCACATTCCTTTTAAATCCATTAGCCCCTGTCATCCCTGTATCAGTAAGAAACAGCTCAAAAGGCATCACATTTCTGCAAGTTCTCCTAGGATTCAAAGGAGGGTCCCTAATCCCATTGTCCACCTCATTTTTGGACTCCAGCACCCCTAAACTGTGCAGCCTGGTCTAGTGGAAGGTGTCCCTGCCCCTGGTTGGAGCGGGATGATCTCTAAGGTCCCATCCAACCCAAACCATTCCAAGATTTCACAGCTTTAAAAGGCAAATCCACAAGCCCAGCACAATAAAACAACCCCCACATGTAACATTAATCATGAAGGATGAAAAATGAATTCCCAATATTTAGTATGATTTTTAAAAATTAAACCAGCAGAGAAAACCAAACCCAAGAGCTCAACAGCAAGGCTTTTACCCAGACCACAGAATTATATCCATCTCATTGTTTTCTATGTTTTCATGAAGAAAAATTTTGTAAATATTTTTATTGAGCTTTTTAATTTTATGTCTCCACTGTGCAACACATCACCATCATTTCAATCTGAACATGTCATTCTTTTCCATAGTATGAGACAGACTTTTCAGAAGTTTAGATTAACTGCCAAAAACTCTCTCTCCTGGTAGCCAGACAGAAAATCAGGCGGGGAAAACTCTGCGAAGGTGATGTAACACAAACTCTTGAGTGAGTGGGTTTAGCTCCTAAATGAATCTAAGCGTGTTCACCTTCTCCCAGCCAGCTTCTCTTTTTTAAGCCAATTTGAGCCTCGCTGGTAAGTGCAGACACAGTCATGCAGAAAATCTCAGTGCACCAGGGAGCAAGGAGCTGAGACACGGGGCAAGTGCCTCTGTTTTTCCATGAGGATGGAGAATTTCACCCTCCCACTCCCAGAACCCAGCACAGCCCTGGTAATAAAATACCAGTTGAATCTTCCTTTGTGCTTTGCTCCCCACTGCAGACTAATGTTACCGGACTTTTAAAAGAAACTGGAGCCCAGCGGGGGCGGGGAGAAAGGTGACAAAGGCTCCGGTGCAAAAAAAGTGCGGGGACAACGAATGAGCAGCGGGGAGGGCCCGGCTCTCACCAGATCACAGACAGGAGCAAAAGAGGAGCTGCTTGGGGGGGGGTTAAAACCTGTGAGTGGGTTTAGTCTGGACTGTGAGGTGAGGAAGGGGAAACATTCATAGCCCTCCAGCAGCCAAGAGGAAATCCCAAATCTGCTTTCCTCCCCTCCCTGTCAGTTCGGTCTGGAGCATCCAACCAGCTCCTGCTCCATTCATTCGTTGGGTCAGATGGATGCCTTTGGGACTTTTCTTACATTATTACAGCGGACAGTACTTTGAGGCAGGCATGCTCCAATCCCAAAATATTCCCTAACAGCATCCCTGCCCGTTCACCTGATGGGCACAGCCTCGGGGTGATGCCGGAGCGGTCACCGCAAACTTGTGTGCGAGAGGAGCTCCTGAGTTTAATTCAGGGAGGAAGCAGACTTACCTTAGGGACTCTGGCCGAGCTTAGATCCCGCTGTGAGCAGCCTCCATGAAATAAATACTGTTCAAAGCCACCTCGGGGCTCCTGACTTCGTTGCCGTCCTGTCAAAACTCGGCAGAGTTGCGGTGTCCGGCGCGGGGTGCGAGCGTGGGGCAGCGAGCTTTGACAGCAAGGCAAACTGGTCCCAGCAGCCAGATTCTGCCGGGTTTATATAGCTGAGCTGCAAATCCTCATCCTTGGCTCGTTCCACTGTAATAGGACGCCTGAAGGCATTTTTTTCAGTTTTGCTTTAAAGGAACAGCCTCTCTCGCTCTCTCTCTGGCGTGGCTTTGAAAGGCGCACACACTCACACACGCTGTCATCCACACACACACACACACACACACAAAGAATCTGCATTCGATTTATGGCTAAAGAAGGAAACCCCCTGATCCATTCAAAAAAGAAAGTCAGCTCAGGGCAAATGACTCAGAAAGCAGAATATTTTCCCCACAGCATCAGCGGAGTGCAATATCAGGAGTTTTAATCCCCTCACCCCCGTTATTTTAACGTTGTGAAATAGTAGCAGGCTGACATGACATCGGGGGAATTGCAGAGTTTAGATTTTAGGGACTCCTACAGAAATTAATGGGTTTAGTGCCGGTGTAAATAGACCCCACTCCACTGGAATCAGCTGCAAAATTCTGATTTACACAAACAGACGACCTGGCACATTCCCATCTTTTCAAGCCTGTCATCTCTTTTGCATCCTTTTGCCCTCCTGCTCTGAAGAGCCGCAGGCAGAAGAGTGGAGAATTCAAGAGGAAAGTGAGCAGAGTCGTAGCCTGAGTCCTTGTAAAGAAAAAAAAAATCTAAAATAGGAGAGATAAAAGCCCAAAGAGGACAACACAGGAGGGATTCCCTTTCTTCTCAGATCAGATAAAAAGAGATTACGTGGCTGGCTGTGTGTAAAGATAACCCGCGCACTTTTGTGAGGCTCAGGGCTTCTCTGCTTCCCATCCCGGAGCTATCAGTGACACACAGAGCACTCAGCTGGGACCTTTCCAGGGCTCTTTGTTGTCTCTCAGTACCCTTGAACCTGAGCCTTATGGCAAAAAGGAGAAGATCTCTGTTAAAGGATTCTCATTAGCACATATTTCCCTCCTCCTGACACCAAAATCCTGGCTCTCCCCCCGCCTGCTACACTCTGGGTTTATTTCCTTTGGGTTTTGTTGCTGGGGGTGGTGGCAGAGGAGAAAAGAGGAAGATGAATTTTGAATTTTCAGGTCTGTATTCCAGGATAAAAGACAAAATTGCTCTTCTGTTGGATGGTTTAGATAGCAAGTCTTCCCCAAACATCTCTGAGGGCCATGGCAACACAAACCTCTGCTCCTGGGATTCTCCTCAGGAGCAAAGGTGCTCATAAGGATAAAAACTGATTGTCTGGGCATTTCGGGTCACATTCCCCTCTGAACACATCTCCTCCCAGGTGGCCTTTCCCTGGCTCCAGGGGCACAGCACTTTGTGAGAGAATGGTGTGAATCTGTGCCAGGGCAGGCTCAGGCTGGAGATCAGGGAAAGGCTCTTCCCCCAGAGGGTGCTGGGCACTGCCCAGGCTCCCCAGGGAATGGGCACGGCCCCGAGGCTGCCAGAGCTCCAGGAGCGTTTGGGCAGCGCTGCCAGGGATGCCCAGGCTGGGGCTGTTGGGGGGTCTGGGCAGGGACAGGAGATGCACTGGGTGATCCTTTCAGTCCCTTCCAGCTCTGGATATTCTCTGATTCTGTGGTTCTCCAGCTGGTCCTGCAGCCTGTGCCAGCCCTGCCCCTGTTCAGGGTGGGAGGGGGGGTTTGATCCCCTGAGGGGGTTTGATCCTTCACTTAAGAGCTGGACCCAATCCTTGTGCCTCCCCTCCAAGTCAGAATATTCTGTGATTTAAGGATGATTTTTAATTAATGAAGTGTGTACTCAAGACCAAAACCTGCATGGGAGATGTAACACAATTTTTCCAATAAAATAAGAATGGGACTCAGGAAAACACAGTTCCCCATACAATGAACCATTCCCTGTCTCTTGTTTCAGTAGTTCTTTCACAAACATTTACAAAACATTTTATTTCCTTGTGCAGACACATGAGTCTACACAGGATGAAGTCAAAATGTGGGAAACAATTTGTAGGATTTATTTTGGGGGCGTTAACTAATCCCATTTTTTTCCACCAACAGCTGCTGAATCAAAAGTTAAACTAATTTTTTCTCCAATAATTCACCACCCACTTACCTGACTTAAAAAAACCAAAAAATCACAGGAGATAAGTTCCAGGTAAGAGTTCAGGCTTGTTCTTGTTTTATCTTTTTGGGCTCACCCACTCTTAATCACAGTCTATGGCAAAAACTGAACCATCCACTGAGTCAGAAACAAATGATAACATGAAAGAACAGGGAAAATGTATTTTAATCAGAAAGTTAGCTCCAGGTTGTGATCTCTAACAAGCAGGACCAACACTGGATTCTGTGCCCTGAGGTGCCCTCTTTCATTTGATGAATGTGGATAGAAATTGATTTTTTTTTAAATGGAAGGAGCAGGGAGAAATTAAATGAACACTGGGTTGAATATGCTGGAGTTTGTTGCTGTGTTTTTTTGTGCTTGCAAGTCAGGGTTAGGGATGAAATTCAAAGACTTGTGGAAAGGCATAAATGATAAATGTAGGAAGGCATTGATATTTACAAAAGCCTGAAAGAGACTGAGTACCTGTTTTGGGGAAATATTAGTGAAATACAAAAAGCCTGCTCATTATTACCTTGGAGGAAATTGTTACACCACAAGTAATTACATTTAGTTCCAATTTAATACCTGTGCTGGTTCACTCAGCCCTAGGAATAATCTGCTTTATAGCAGCATATTTGAGAGTGAAAGCTGCCCTGAATGTGAATTAACAGCACCTTTAGTGGTTCCATGCACAGAACACAGCCAGTTTCAGGAAAAAAGACAGCTGGGAGTGCAGTGAGCCACTGGAAAACAACACCTGAAATATAAATCACAAGGTTTGAACAGTTTTAGGAGAATTCAGCGCTTGTCCAGCATTCAGGCTGAAAAGAAATGTATTTATCAGAGAAAACTCATGTTAGAATAGGCTCATGTAATCACAGAATATCCTGAGCAGGAATGGACCCATAAAGATCATCCAAATGCAGTTCCTGTCTCTGCACAGACACCCCAAAAATCCCACCCTGGGCATCCCTGGGAGCTCTGGCAGCCTCGGGGATGGGAGCACAGAGCAGGACAGAGCTCAGTCCCGGCTGAGTCCCAGGGAACTCATCCTGCTGAAAGCAGCTCCTTTAATTGCAAGAGGAAGATGAAAAATCAAGATTTAAAGAGAGACTGATATCACAGGGCTGACCCTTGAGGAGATTTTAATATGCTTTCCATGGTAGTTCTTAAGAGTTTAGGTCACTTTCTGGAGACATTTTGATCCTTTTTCACTGAGTATCCTTTTCCTACATTTTCTGCTTTTCCACACCATATACACAAGATTTCACTGGCACAGAACCAAGATCAAAATGCTTTTGTCTTTCCACCTGCATTGCCTTCATTCCTTTACAGCTGTAGCCAAAACCAGCTCAGTTAATTGTGGTTCATATTGAGCAACATTCTGGCAATCCTGCTAAAACGCTGCCTCTTGGATTATTTTTTTATAATCTATAGTTTATAATCTATATTTTATAATCTTATAATCTATCCTTATCTGCTACTTTTCTGTTGATTTCCCAGGAATTTGCAGAAAACCATTTGCTGCTTCTTCTTTGACAATTATTTGCAAACAAACTGATTTTTATGAGAGCATTTCCTTACAACCATTCAACACTGTTAAACAAGACACTTCAGGTTCCTTCCTCAGAAAACATCTTAATTACTGCTTTAAATACCTATTTACAGCGATTCACGTTATTTCTACTCTAATATTCCCCCTTCCCTGATGTGATGACTAGAACTAAATAAGGGCTTCCAAGCACTGCAGATTTTTGGCTACTTTTCCAGGGAGAACACTCATTTATAAATTGATACAATTATAATTGATATAATTATATTTTGATAAAGCTTTCCCACATACTGTGAGTAGTGGTCAGACCATATTCAACCATGCTGAAGCCAACATTAATTTGGGGATGGATTGATCCTGACAATTGCAGCCCATGTTAAAAGATGGCCACTGGTCTGGCATCAGAGAATGCAGAAGCTCATTCTTAACCCTGGGCAAGTCTGACCTAAATAAAATGCAGGGACCAGAGGTGCAGGTTTACAGCTGCTGCAGAAATAAAAACTGTAAAGGCAAGGCCCCATAATGTTCACTGATAAGTTAAATATCACAACAGCCACTAAAAAAAAACCGCAAAGTAAAAATACTCGACAGTTTTGGGATTTTTAAGGGATGATCTCCAAAAAGAAGAAGGAAATTTCCTCTACTGTTTGTATTTATTATTTGTACCAGGGCATTTCCCAAGGGCCTGGATTCGTTCCCTGAATGAAGAAATAGGAAGCAGCTGTTGGGGAGCAGATCCTCTGGGGCTGCTTTTGTGACTGCCCTCTCTAAAGGTTGTGCCAGACCTCTCTAAAAGCTGAGAATGTCCTGGCTGTGTCTGCCAACCTGGCAAGGCCCCAGGCTTGATGACAAACAAGCAGGAATTGAGCAAATATCGGTGTTTAATAAAGGTATTTGCAGCTCTCTGACCACAAGAAGCTCTGGGACACCTCAGAGTGGGACCTGGGTGCCACCAGTGCTGGTGACTTCAATACTTCCCCTGATCCATAAAATAGAAGTCCTGTGCAAGGGAGGCACCAACACACTGATAAACACCAGACAAAAAATGTGTTGTTGGTGACATCACAAACAGCTACAAAGATAATCTCTGTGCAAAACTCCCTCGAGAAAAATCAGAATAGAAAGGATAAATAAGCAATGATGACTATGCCGGTGCATAAATATTTTCCATGTAAACTCTTGGTGTCACAGAACGACTTCTTTGGCTTTTATCATATTTACAGTAGATTTATTAGAAATTTATGAGACAAAATACAGCTTTGGCTGTGCACCAAGGTATGAAAACTGACAAAAGAGAGACCATCAAATCGCCGAGGACTGAGGGAGAAAGTGAAACTCGCTCTGTGGGGTGCTGGAAAGATTTATCAGCTTGTTAGCATCACTCCTGAGTGGTTCATCCAGAGATGGCACAGGGAAAACAACTCAGCTGTTGGAAAGGTTTTCTCCTGTGCCACAGCAATTTGTACCCTCTAAGTGCTTCAGTTCATAAAAATGCTCCAGCACTTATACCCATCCCAAAATACTCAAAAGCACTTTACTGCAATCTTGTTTGTAAGTCTGTTGGTGTCAAAATTGTAGCTAATCATGTTAAATATATCCCTAAATATCTTTCAGGCACAGTTTCCCTACTCAAGCTGAAGTAAGGAAAGCAGCAAGGCAAAAATCCTTTGTTCTTATCCATTCCAGAAGAAACATGTTCCAGTGTGATGGAAACCAGCACGTGCCCCACAGGAAAGAGGATTCCTGCTGCTAATGAAGACCAAAGAGTGGATAAATATTCAGCACAAAATGATGTGAGCACACCTGAGCATCTGTTTGAGAGAAAATGTGTTGGGAATCCACAGAATCTCACAGTGGTTCGGGTTGGGAGGGACCCTAAATCTCATTTCATTCCAACTCCCTGCCTTCCACCTCACCTGAGCTCCACCCAGCCTGGTCCCTTCCAACCCAAACTATTCTGTGATCCCATGGTTTCTATTCAAATCACTCCAATAAGGCTAAAGAGACCTGTCTGTCTGTCCTGTAAGTAAAAAGGAAAATCTCCCCCAGAAGGAAGCTGTCTGTGCAAGTCCTGAGAGCCCCTAGGTGTGGTTCAGAATATAGAAAAATCCCAAAATAACCAAAAACCTGTTTGTGTTGGCCTTAGACATTGAAGTCTCTGGTCTTCAAAGCATATCCTAAAATTGTTTTAAAGTATTAATCATGGTCACAGATTAGGAAAAAAAAAAAAGGATATTTAACCTCCCTGTCCAGCAGATAAAGTCATCAGAGGAAGTCAGGAATGTAGCTGATGGAGAATTGAGCATTTGCTCTGCAATTCTCAGCCTCTGCAGGCAGCACAAGGTGAAGGGGTCCCAGGAATAGCAGAGAGAGGACGAGGCAGCAGAGCTGGGTGAGCACAGCACTGGCACAAGAGGTTTGTGTGAAACTTGGCACTGATTTGGAATTTTCCAAAGAAGAATTAAACTTTGGGTGTAGAACCTCATGTTCAAGTGCAACATCCGGGAGCAGGGGCAGGGGGCTGCTTGGAACAATAGATGTACGTAATAAAAATATAATTTTGGCTTCCTCAATTACTAAAAAAGAGGTTTTTACAGCTACATTTTCCTGATTACTTCCTGACTGCTTGATAGTACAGCAAAAAAAAAAAAAAAAAAAAAAAAAGGTCAAGGAAAGGCAGACTTGTGGGAATTTCCACTACTGGAAATCACTGCTGGATTTCCCAGCTTAATCTTGATTTTAAGTGGAAAGTTCTAAGTAGTTTCTCACTCTCCTCTGATTTTGATCCCATTTTTCTCTGCCCCTGTGGGATGGCACATCCAAATTGTTAAATATTGGCAGGAGCCAGTTTGTGATTATCCCCCCTCACTCACAGGAGCCCTCAGAAATCTGGAAAATGTGACATTGGCTCCCTCCAGGAGCAGAGGGAGGGGAGCAGAGCCCTCCCAGCACCTCCTGGTGCTGCCCAATTGATCAGGGATTTCTGTAGGATGAGCAGAGGGCGAGGAGCTCTGTCTGCTCCCCATTTCCCTGGCAGTGAGGGGAGCTAAATCCCGTCCTGCTGTCCCCTCTGTGCTGAGGTCACGTCACCAAAGGAGCAGAGGGAGCCCTTTTTTCCCTGCCTTTTCCCCCAGCGTTTCCGGAAGGAGCCCGGACACCTCTGCTCATATCCTGCTCTTGGCTTCTTCTGGGAGCACAGGGAAACCTCAAAGCAGATGGGATTTAGCTTACTTACATTCTCTATAGCTAACTCAGGTTTTATTAAACACAGCTGGAATCCCAGACTTCTTCACATGCGTGAGCTCACTGCTGACGTCGCTCCTGGGGCTGTGGAAATCCAGGCCTAGCAGGAATTTTGAGGGGGAATAAAAAAAAAAAAGGAATAACGAGACAGAGAATTTGTCATGAATTTGTCACGAATTGAGCAAAAAAAGGAACTTTGTAACTGAGCCCAGACCGATCCTTTTGTTCTTCACATCCAGCTTAGACTGAGTGCAGAGTCCATCAAATAGCCCAGAAAAAGAAAAATATACAGCAGATAAACCAGGATAAGGCTTGACTGACCTCTGCTTGTACCAACTGCCTTCCCTGCCTTCTCCAAACCCGCACAAACCAGCACCCTGTGACCTCCTCACAAGTCTGGGGCTCTCCCAACATCAACAGCACAGAGCAAATTTAGTTTAAACTTTCTCTCTTGCTCAAAACCACCTTTGTCGGCCCAGATTAAAGTTTAGCTTTGTTTCAGAGCCAGAAAAGAAAGCAAACCTCCAGGAGAGAATAATCCAAATCACTGCACTTAAAACAAGGTTGATTTTATGACAGTGCAACAATAGACATCATGTCAGCTGCTTTTATTCTAAATCCAATCCTTTTATCCTCATATTTTTCAAGTGCCAGTGGTGTGATAGAATTGTACAAATACTCCTCCTAAACTTCATTTACAGCATTGAAGTGAAATGAATGCACAAGTTCTGTCACAAAAGAACTGACATTTCCTTTTCATTATTTCCCTGCTGATATTGCACATCAGTATTAATAATTTAAAAATACTTTGTTTCCAAAATGACCAAGACAAAGAAGAAAAGTCTTGTTGTTGTAAAGGGGTAAAATCAACTTTTCTTTTTTGTCCTAAACAAATGGTAACCTGTCTCTGTGATAAGGAAGCACACAAAAACTCCCATGGCTCTAACAAAACAAATAAAAAATCCTGGTGCTGTAAATAAGATTTCCAATTTAATTTTTCCCTGATTTGTTAGAGTGCAGTTACATATTTTTCATCTAAAATAATATTTAGGACAAACATCTGCATTATGAGGGGTTTTTAGTCCTGCTGTTGTTTTAAACTGCATTTATTCTGGCAAAGGCAGTGCCTCCCACAGGCTGAAACTGATGTCTGGAGAACAGAGAGAAGTCAGAACCTCCAGAGGTATCAAATTCCAAATATTTTATGTCTCCTCTAAAAGTTTTTTACAGTGCCCGTTGTGCAAGGAGCTTTAGAAGCTCTCGTGTCACAGCCAGGACTTTACTATCCCAAAATGATCCTGTCCAAGATTGCTCATTACAGTTAGGAAGTGATTCCATTCTGTAAAGCCAACAAAAGATACTCCCATGTCATGAATTCCAGTCAATTATAGCCAAATTCAGCCCATGGCCTCCTACTGTAGTTTTCCACAACCTCAGCGTGGTAACAGCAAAGTTTGTATCTCACTACATGTTGCTAAATAAAAATAAACTAAAAAAAAAACCCCAAAAAATAACGGAGCAGTGGGGTGGGAAACTTGGAATTCAAGACATCAGGAGTCTGGGATTTCAATCTGGCTTTTGTCCAGGCTTCAGAACACTTGGGGACTTCACACATCTTTCTCTGATAGTATTTTGACTTCTGTTAGTATTTTATTTTTGTTTTCCCCCTCCTTGGTCTACATGAGCGGCATCTGTTCCCAATTTGCAGCGAAATGGGGTGACCCAAGGTTTGGAAACGTCCCTTGGAACAGTGTCACCACTCCCAGTGCTGCTGGGGACACTGGTGGCTCTGACTTCAGGGACAAACCATGCCCAGGGCAGCCAGGCAGGGACAAAACCCAAGCAGACTCCGTATAGGTCTGCCCAGGGCTGAGAGGGAAGTGAGTGAGGACACATTTTCCACACTACAGCCAGAGGCCCATCTTACGGGAAATTTCACTCAAAATGTTACTGGAATGTTGCCTTCCTTGGGCTCGCATGGAATTTTTTTATTATGATTGAACTTGAAGAAACAGGTGTGAAAAATTCATCCCAGTCCCAACTGGGCTGGCTCGGGTGTTGGAGATGGTGAGGGCTCTGCACAAGGGCTCCAGGTACCTGCATAGGAATTCCTGCTCCCAGTTACCCACAGGAGTTCCTTGCCCATCCCAGGTACCCGCAGAGGAATCCCTGCTCCCAGTTACCCACAGG
>JAHLSL010000016.1:2032097-2129604 GCA_025920805.1 Petroica traversi
CATCCCAGGTACCCGCAGAGGAATCCCTGCTCCCAGTTACCCACAGGGCTTCCCCTGCCTGCCCATCCCAAGGCAAGCCAGGAGGAAAACACGTGGCAATTACAACAATTTTGTGTGCTCCAAGAACTGCCAAATGGGGCTGGGGGTTCCTTTTCCAAGGAAAGGCCCTGTCCTCCTCTTTAGGAGCCCAGCTCTGAAATTTGGACATGGTAAGGAGGTGAGCTGGACCATCTCAAATCCTTTGGAGCAGCCACAATGGAATAAATTCTCCTCTGAAGGCAGAGGATGCTCAGCCCCACCGAGTGACCACAGAACCTGCTGGTCCCTCAGGTGAGGCAGTACAGGAAGGATCCCTGGAGCCAGAAGGGATCTTCCCCCTCCCATCCCTGCTCCAAACCTGGGGCTCTCCGGGCAGGGCAGATTAACCCTTGCTGCACCCTCTCTGTCTCCAGCAGAGTCAGCAGTGTGAGTGCAACATTGCTCACTTCAACACTCACATTTAGGGGGCTTAATGAGGGGTTTTAATGAGTTGAGTGTGACCTGGCATTAGCAATCCCATGTCCTGTATGGTGGAGGTGTC
Source organism: Petroica traversi (assembly GCA_025920805.1). Taxonomy (NCBI): domain Eukaryota; kingdom Metazoa; phylum Chordata; class Aves; order Passeriformes; family Petroicidae; genus Petroica; species Petroica traversi. The sequence continues at coordinate 2,032,678 of JAHLSL010000016.1, forward strand.
ACACTGAAAAACATCAAGGTAACAAGATCCTCAAGGAGGCAGCCAGACAAGGAACTGGGAAAAAAATACTCCTCTTTTTATTCCCTAGGGCTCTCAGTTGTGAGCAGTATTTGTTTAAAACCATTACAATTGAGGAAGGGCAGCCTAATAGAATTTACTCCTTTCAGCTGCTGGCTCAGACAGCAGAGTCTTGGATTCAGGGGGTCTCAGATCCAGAAATGAGATTTAATAAGTACAGAGAGAGCAACAAGCAGTGAAGCAATTTGCATGTGCAGGCTAATGGACACTTGAGGAAGTTGTTGAAATGTAATCTTGGAAGTGACTCTTAGCACCTGTGCCCGTTCCAGCGCTGTGGTACAGATGAATAAAATAACCCGTGGTAAAAGAGGAAAAAATTATTTTACATTCTTTACATCGACTGACAGACAAAAGCAAATAGCCCAGTAATGAGAGCGGGGAACATACAGAATGTTCTGGGTTTTCCAGCATAACTCATGTCCTGTCCAGGAGCTGGCTGCAAGGGATGCAATATTGAGAGGAACAACAGGAGTCATTCAGGATTCCTCTTCTGAAAGCAATCCAGGGAATTCATACTTTCTGTACTATGTATGAAAAAAAGAAAACACAACATCGGCGCCCCCCCCCCCCCCCCAAAGAAAAAAATAAGCAAAAATATACCTTTCTGCCACAGTCCTTTCACCTTTGTTGTGTTTAAGAGCATTTTGCCAAGGTGGGAATGAATGGTATGGACTTACTACAATGGGAATTTTCTCTGTAGATCCTGGACTGAGGGAGCTCTCTCAAGGCAGCACTCAGAGTGAGCTGTTTGTTCCATAATTAACCATTTCAGAGACTGCCTGGGCTGCTGTCTAGACCTGGTCTGGCAATTCCCATTTCCTTGTGGGGTCTAATGGAGTTGCTCATGTATCACATGTCCTTTATTTCATTTCACGTTTTTAACCATGAAATTAAATCTCTTACCTCATTAAAGAAGAATCTGATGAAAGGCAGATCTATTTCAGGGTGAGTTGATATATTTACCACAATGGTCTAGGACTGCCTGACCTCCAGGTTGCTGGGATTTAATGTGGGAGCTACAATAACTTCAATGTTTTAACTGGGCAGGAAGAGGCTGAGAGGAAAGAGAGCACTCAGGAGCAAATTCTGCTTTTAAGGGCATGTAAATCAAAAATAGCCTGGCTGAAAAAACATGTAATTACTCAGGTTTTGATTGGTGTAAATGAGTTTTGCCCCTAAATGACAGGTCAAGAGTTTGGGAGGAGGAGAGGAAGTGGTTAATGTTTCACCATGCCGTAAAAAGCCAACTGTGTCAATAGACTGAATTCCACCTGGAGACAGAAACCTCCTGAATGTGGTTGAATTTGACATCAGAAATGCAGAGGTGCAGCCTCCTGTGCAGAAGGAGGGAACACAGGGCCAGACATAATTCGTGGCTGGGGTGTTTTTTTCACCTGGGGAATATGAATAATGCAATCATTGAAAATGCAGCTCGGGACCCTCAGGACTCAGGGTGTGCGATTCTCAAATTCCTCCGCAGGTTAATGGGTCTGTTTGGAGAAATGTCAACAATCTGGCCCGTTCTACAAAGCTTTCTGCAAATGCCCCCTGTCAGTTTGGCTTGGAGAGCAGGCTGGGCATAGCAGGACCCCCAGCTCTCCTCGGGGACTCTGAGCATAATTTGAACGTTTTCTTGTCCTTGCTAAATGCAAATTGCACCGGAGGTTTTGAGGATTGAATAAACATGACGATGACTTATTTTTCCAGAGATGAAATTTCCTGATCACGAACCCATTCTGAAGTTAATTCTTGTTGGGAAAAACAATGATTTCTGTTCTGCAGACAGAGTGGGCAAAGGATATGAGGTGACACCCCCGAGGTCATGCAAGTTTGAGTGGCCACCACCATGTTAGAAACCACTGCGCTCTTTGTGTGACTTCCCAGCGCTGGATAACCATGGAATATCATCCAACTGTCCCTCTCACCATCATTATCCACTGAAACAATGTTTTCCAGGAGCAAAGGCCTGCATTCAGACCAGCAGGGCTAAGGAGGGAAGGAGGTTATAGAAATCAACTCAACATCTCCGTCATCCTCAGGACCAACAGCTCTCCCAGCAATCCCTGTGCCCTCATGGCCTGGACAAGCCTGTCCTGGTTGTGTCACCAGTCTCCAGACTGCTGCCAAAATCTGGTCAGGGAAATACCCTTCCTCATTCATTTTACAGTCCTTGTGCAGCCCAACCCCTCCTCTTCCTCTTGCCTGCAGTGGAAATGAGAGGAAGAGGAGAAGGTCCTTGGTGCCTTCCATACCTCCAGCCATTTGTCTCCTCTTTCAACCTGAGTTTGGGATCCAGGGAAAGGGTCAGAAGTAGCTTTAAAGGTGTTCATAAACTCCCAGGATCACACAGAGCTCTTGGAAACAGCTGCAGCCTCTTCATCCCCTTTAAAAGTAACTTGGTTTGATGTCCAGACAAAATGGAATTTAAAAATTGCGAGAGCAGCTGATGCCAACTGGTTTTAGACTGGAGATGAATGGGTGTGAAAGCAGGGAAAACCAAGTTTGCATACAGACTATTTCCTGACATCTGCCTCACATCCCAGGTGTGTTTCAGAATCCTAGGTGTGTTTAAAGCCCTGTTTGAGCATCACAGAACTGGGGAGTTTGTCTACACTTGAGCCAAGGTTAAACTTCTCTCCCAGCACCGACCTGCAGAACAGACATCCCCAAAGGCTCCATAGAAGCGTCTGGCTCTTTCAAATAAAAAGAGAAAATAAAAGCTAAAGGTGCTTGCCAAATACCAGAAACTCCCAGCAAGAGAAATATTTTTGGGAGTGACTTTTGGGCTGTGCTTTCCCCTTTTGCCAGGAGCTCAGGCTGCGCCTTGAGCTCTGTGTGGGTCTCTGAGGACAGCTCTGCACTGGGCATGGTCCTGTCTGACTTCCAGGGATTTTCCACTCCCCTTGAGCATTCCCGCCTGGCTGAGTGACTTCCCTCAATTTACTGAGCACTTCCAAACACACTTTCAGCACGAAAGAAGAACAGGACAGCTGGATTTGGGACTGCTAATAAATATGGATTTTTTCAAAGCTCTGAACAGATTGTAAAATTCATCCCTTTTTATCAGCTAATAGAAGAATATAAATGACAGAGGAGCAGAAATTTTCTAAGGATCTTTGCAGAGACATGGAAACCCTCTGTATTGAGAGTTGGTGAGTTCTTTGGAGATCTGTAACATCCACTCCTTGACAGAGTCTCCCAGGTGACCCCTGGCCTGGAATAACAGGGATCTTTGGCCTTGCAGCTGTGTGATCTCTGCTGAAAAGGGTCCTGTTCACACACCCCATTGCATTTTTGGGGTGCACTTGCACAGCAAAATGTAAATAAAACTTCCTGTGCTGCTGTCACAGCAGTGACACAGATAAAGGCTGTGATAAGGAGCTGGGGTGAGGATTTGAACTGAAGATGCCTTTGAGGGTCAGCTGGAGACTGTGAATGTCCAGTGATAAAATCTGACCTTATTTTAATAGCATTTATTATTCATGCCACCCATTTTGAAGCTTACTTGGAAATCCTGCCCTTTGATGGTTTTTATTGAGCTCTTTATCACCTCAAATGTGAGGACAGAGAGGACAGGTGGGCTCTGAACGAGTTCAGTGCAGGCTCTCTTCAAAGCTGTTAATGATCCCCAAAATTATGGCACAAATGACATCCACAGGCACTCTGCCTACAGTGGATGTGTGTGATATCATGACAGAGATCACTGCATTGTTTGAGTGGGTAATGAATCACAAAATAACAGAATGGTCGGAAGAGACCCTTATGATGATCCAGTTCCGACCCCTGCCATGGGCAGAGACACTTCCCACTACAGCAGGTCCTGTCCAGCCCGGCCTTGGGCACTGCCAAGGATCCAGGGGCAGCCACAGCTTCTCAGGGAACCCTGTGCCAGGGCCTCCCCACCCTCACAGGGAAGGATTTTTTCCATTTTTAATCCAAACTTACTCTTTGCCAGTTTGCAGCCATTCCCCCTTGTCCTGGCACTCCAGGCCTTTATAAAAAGTCTCTCTCCATGGTTCCTGTTGGCCCCTTCAGGCCCTGCAAGGCCACACTGAGCTCACCCCAAAGCTTCTCCTCTCCAGGCTGAACAATCCCAGCTGTCCCAGCCTTTCCTTCCAGCAGAGCTGCTCCATCCCTCTGATCCCCCTGGAGCCTCCTCTGGGCTCTCTGCAGCAGCTCCAGGTCCTTCCTGTGCTGGGCCCAGGGCTGGGGCAGCTCTGCAGGTGGGGTCTCACCTGAGCACAGGGGCAGAGGGGCAGAATCCCCAGGGCAGGGGCTCAGGGCTGGGGCAGCTCCAGCTCTCACCCACAGCACCCCCAGGTCCCTCTCCCAGGGCTGCTCTCAATCCCTTCCTCTCCCCATGATTCCCCTTCCATCACTCTCTTAACTCACTCTGATTTCAGATGTATTGATAAACATGATTTTGCTCCCACTTACACTGCCTGGCCAACACTCATTACAATCCAGTGCCTGGCAGACAACCTGGTGCCATCTCCAGTTCAGAATTCCCTTGCAATTAGGAAAGGGGATGTAGGATTTAATTGTTCTTACACCTTGTGGGTTCCAGAGGAGGATAAACCCTGGCAGGATGTTGCTCAATGTCATTGGGTAAAGCAGCAGCAAGAAAAGTGATCTCATCAAAGGCACCAAGTCTGCTTCTTGGAGACGTTTGGATGCAGAGCCTTTGTGGGGGACTGATTTCATTTTGCAGGAATCCCAGCTATAAACAGATTAGCAAATTATTGTGACAGACAGCGAGCCCTTCGTGAGAATGTTTACCACCAACTTCCACAGGCCAGGCTCTGGCCAAGCCCTTCATCCAGTGAGCCCAGACTTCCAGGAATCAGCTGCTGCTTAGGAAGGTGCTGCAGGACAGGCTGGGAGCTGAAGGATGGTCTGGAGAAGGTGGCAGGGGTGATGGGGTGACATTCTTCTCCTTGCAAGAATCAGTTCTGGAACCAGGGGACACCAAGCCAAGGAGTGAACACATCTGGAGCTGCAGGATAACAGCCAGGGGAGCCTGACAAATGGAGCTGTGCCCACAAACCTGGCCCCAGAGGTGCCAGGCTGCAGCTGTGGGAGTGAAGATATTTGGTTTGGGCTTTAACTGCTTCAGGTTATCGTGGCAGTTTCTTCCTTCAGAAAGATATCAAAGTGTTGGAGTTGTGCAGTGAAGGATGGAAATATTTGTATATGAAGTTTCACAAAGGAGAAAGAATAAGCATTCTGCGATGCAAATCTTGCTCTTCCTGCTGATGCAAACAGCACAAAGTCCTTCCTGTAATAAGTCAGGGCTAAGCTTGAAAGTTGTATCTGAAAAACAGTGAATTGTGCATAATGCTATTCCTTGTCTTTCCAAAACCCTCTGCCTGATGCCCGCCCTGTGACACAGAAAAAGCTGCTTGGGGTGTCTGTGACACAGCCAGGTGCAGCCAGGTCTCCCTGGAGGATCCTCAGCTAAACCAAACCCTTAATCACTTCCCAGGGCTGCACTGGAATCTGTGGCTTCAGGGCAAAGCAGAACCAGAAGGAAACTTTCTTTGGAATGGACATATCTGGGGGGGAAATAAACCAAAAAATCAGCTTTTTGAAAATGAAAAAAAATAACCCAACAGTAGTTTCCCAACTTTTAAGTTAAAAGTAACTTTTTCCTAATGAGTCAGGGTATCTGTCAGAGCCTGAGCTTGCAGACATGCATTCAGCTACAAGCACATCACAAAATCTGCTGCACTGCTGTCACATTGGCTCACTGGGGCCACAAGCACAAGGCTGAGCAAAGCTTATGGATGATGAGAGCCAGCAGGGACAAACACATCACTGCAATCAAACTTCTCTCCTCAACAAACCCAGACACTTCCTCTGTTTCTTCAGTACACCCATATCAACCCAGGAATAATCCTCAGCCTGAAATGAGCATCTACATCACTGCAAAGCTGCCAAGAGCTTCAGAAAGGTATCAGAAATCTGGGGAAGGATTTAAATTTCACTGGCCCCAGACGTGCCTGACGAGCCTCAGCCATGTTTGCCCTTTCCATTATTATTAATAATGCCAAGTAACAGCGCATTCCCTACCAATGATGGCCGTGTTCATAAATATTTACAACTGGCTGAATGAAATCATACTTTGTTCCATCCACCCATCTACACTTAAGTGTGTCAGAGAGCCTAAATTATTGCCCTGCCAAAATGCAGAGAACTCCATGAAATATAAAAGCAACACACTTCAACTGCGCTCAGAGAGAGTTCAGCCAATTCTCCTCAGCTGCAGATCTGGCTTTGTGTATATTTTACATTTAGGACTTCACCACATCACTTGTGTCCTTGGTGTCCTGTGAGAGCTCCAGAACCTGCTGTGGCTGAGGTTTTTTCAAGGTTTGCTTAAAAAGCTCCTCCTGAATTCAGGAGGTTCTCACCCAGCCTGTCATCCCTCCTGAGTGTCACACCTGGAGCTTTTTCAAAGACACAGCTCAAACACGGCTCTGGATTCACTTTTTGGCCCAGGGTTTTAGGTTTTTTATCCATAGATTGTTTGCAAATGAAAGGGAGCGTTGGGATGGGAAGAGGAAGGCTCTGAATCCACTCTCATTTCATCTTCCTCACAGAAAATTAAACAGTTCTCATGGCTGATTCTGCTGCAGGAGCAGCAGCCAGGTTTTTCCTTGCAATATTTAGAGACAACGAGGCTCTACCCTTCTCAGTTTTGTCTTGTATTTCTAATTACTGATAAGACTGGATTTTTTAAAACCAGCTATTAAATATAAATAGAGTCATGTAATTTCAACTGATCCTCCAGTTGCTTCTTTTTTTGTGTTTCTGCCCACTGGACACTGAAATTGCTATTTAATGAAGGTTTTGGCTTGCTGGATTTATTCTCATTGATCCTGAATGTAAATAAAGTTTCAGCTCGTTGGATTCCAGTTGAAATGTGACACAATGTTCTGTTTCACAATATTCAGAGAGGGGGAAAAAAAGAGAAATCAAGAAAAGAGTGAATTCTCAAAATGACCAAGAGAAGAGTAGTGCTGGAATTCCCTGAACTAAATCTGCTGCTTTTCCAAGAAAAAGCTTTGCCCTAAAAGGGGTCACTCGTTTTCATGGATATCTATCTCTTGCCTTGCCTTGACTTTCAAATAAAAGTATTTCTTTTTTATTTCCTGTAGTGGTAATCCACCTTCCCAGGATTTAGATGAAAGCTCCTTCAGAGGATGCCATGTGATGTCTTCAGTGTACAGATTTTATCCATTTCAGGTTTACTTGTGCTTTCTTTGCTACTTTTCCTTGTTAAATCAAAAGGCAAAACAGATCAATAAAACAGAATATATTAAATATGATCAAAGTTCAGAAGGATGCAGAAAGGCACTCTTGCAATAAATGCCCTGATAACTTCCAAGACACAGAAAAATAATTTCATATTCTTTGTGCCTGAGTTTCCTAATCCACTGGTATTTGTCTTTTATTTCTTCCAACTTTTCAGGCCCTGCTTTAATCTGTTGTGTTATGGGCAGAGGGCCTGAAAAGTTGGAAGAAATAAAAGACAAATACCAGTGGAATTGAGGACAAAATTAGACCAAGGTTGTTCAGTAAATTTACTCCACCCCAGTTCTTATATGCAGGGGATCAAATCAGAATTAAGTTCAGGGTCAAAAAGAAAGAATCTACTCCATAAACCCCCATTTTCCACACCCCTGGGATTTAGTGAAGAATCAACTCCATAAACCCCCATTTTCCACATTCCTAGGATTTAGTGACACATTCAGGTGTGGCACTAAAGACAGGACTGCACACACAAGTCCACGATTCTCTGCCATGGTGTGTTGGGATAACTCCTCCATGCCCAGCTCCTGTGAGAAGTATTCCCGAGGCATCCTGAGGTGGTGAGGAGGAGGAGGCAACTCCCTGGCTCACCTGGCACAAAATCTCCACCGTTTTTGAGGGATGGGAGTTTCCAAACATGCAGGAGAGGCCCCAAATCCCCTCGGTGATTCCTGCCCTCCCCACCCCACCTGTGTCCCATGGCAGCTCGGGGTCTGCAGGACCCGCAGGGGTTGTTTTTGCCCTGCAGTGTTTAAAGCTGCTGCAAGGAAGCCCAGGGGATGTTAAGCAGAGCTGTTCCTCTACTGTCAAAATATGTAAACATGGACAAATATGGGGCCTGTCTGGAGAACATCAAAGTCGAGTCACACTTAGCCCGGCGCAACACCCCGGGGCTGGGGGGACTGAAGTGTGAAAGAGTTCTTGTTTAAATTGCTGCTGGGAAACGTCACCAGCCTGGGCTTGGAGTGTGTGCTGGCTGGGATTCCTGAGCCTCAGCCTCAGCCCTTCTTCTTCGAGCTGCCTGGAGCCTGATTGTTTCAACCTTTTGTTTGCTCTGAAGTGTCCTGTGTTGCTCCTCTCCGAACGTCCCACGCCCTGCGTGCCAGATGCTGCTCGTCCTGCTCTGCTGGCTGCAGGCACGTCCTGGCCCCGTGGGGAGGGGAGGGATGGCTGCTCTAATGTCACACAGCACAGAGACAAATAAAGTGGCCACACGGTGCTCCCGAACTGCGTGGGGATCCTCACAGGAACATCTGCTGCCGTCTCAGCCACAGACACTCCGACCTCCAAACGCTTCAGGGCAGAATCGCCCTTCCCACGTCTCAGGGCCCTGCTGGGAATTGCTCAGACGTGGAATTACGGGGCAAATATTCATCTATAACTATGTGAATAATCAGATTGGTAAGTCCTTATTTATAGACTATTTATGTGAGGAAGATCTGTAGAAAAAAACTCAGCTTGGATTTAAACTTTTCAAGGATATGACATCCTCTAGTCCAAATAGACTGCCCACGTTTTGGGACTCAGGGCCACATCTCTGTGCTGATACAGCACTGCAGATTTTGGGGAAGCCATGCTGAGTAACAAGCTGCTCTTCCCTCATTATCCCATCATTTTGAGCTGCCCTTGCTATTTTAAAAGACCTGCCTGGGGTTTCCCATACCAGAGCTGACCTCCAGGCTGCCCTTTCCCTGTGATGACACAATTATCTCTAATTGCAAGCCCTTGAGAAAATCTTATAAGAATATTATGGACCATTCTTGATCAGCCTTCCCTCACCCAGTTCAAAACACGTGGCTCAGTGATTCAGCTGCAAAAATCAGCTAGAACCCTCCACAGCTTGTTTTTACAACAGCAAACCTGAATCCACACACCACATCTTCCCTCCAGATGGGGAACTCCTTCTCTCCAAATCTCTCTTTAAAGTGTAAATTGGCTGTTAGTCTGTAAGAAAAAGAACAAACTGTTTTTCTTTAATCCCGTCTAAAAACTAATTATTTTTTCCCCCTCAGTGCTGGTGGGCTGCTGCACTTAGCAGGTGTATCTGGCCATCAGGAACATCATTAATTCTCTGCAGGAGTCCAAGCCCCTCTGACAGAAGAGTTGGGCTCTCTACAAGTCCTCAGTGTGCAGTATGGACAGAAAAACCCCCTCTGACAACTCTGTCAAAGCTCTGTACGAAGAACTGGATCTCTTCCCACATAAATATGTGTTTCCTTTACCACTTACTCTCCTGGGAATGGAGAACACTTTCATCAGGACGTGGAGATGAAGGCTCCTCTTGCACCTTCTGTGTATCTTTCACTGGAGAAGTCAAACCACCAAAATAAATTCACTGAGTGGAAGCTAATGAGCCAGAACTCCATGTACAAACCCACTTTCCTGCCCAGCTCCAGCACCTCCTTCTCCATCCAGCGCCAAGTGTCCCCTCCAGAGGCTGTGTGCTGTCACTGTCACACAGCTGCTGTCACCCAGTCGCCGACAAGTGAAGAGAATTCCCTTGTGAAAAGCAATTTCTTAAATAAAAGGGCTTAGCAGAGGGATGATACATTCAGTAGAGCTCTCAGTCTAGGAGAATAGATCTGCAGAGAACTCATTTGAGGCCTGGGGTAGGTTTTTTGTCCTATTTTGTCCTTTAGTCTCTCTCCATGTTTCCTGCAGGCTGCTTAAGGCAGTGGAAGGACACAGTGAGGTCACCCCAAAACTTCTCTTCTCCAGACTGAGCAATCCAAGCTCTCCCAGCCTTTCCTCACAGCAGATGTGCTGAAGAGATGATTTCCAAGGGATGCAGAGACAGAACACAGGGACTGGCTTCCCACTGCCAGAGGGCAGGGATGGATGGGAGATTGGGCAGGAATTGTTCCCTGGGAGGGTGGGCAGGCCCTGGCACAGGGTGCCCAGAGAAGCTGTGGCTGCCCCTGGATCCCTGGAAGTGTTCAAGTCCAGGCTGGATGGCGCTTGGAAAAACCTGGGATAGAGGAAGGTGTCCCTGCCCATGGCAGGGGGTGGAACAAGGTGAGTTTTAAGCTCCTTCCAACCCAAATCATTCCACGATTGTAACAATTTACCTCCAAAGGCCAAAAGTAAATCCCCACGGGGACAGCTGGCACTAAACCCAAGCTGATCAATCCTGCCCTGCCCCACCTGGGACATCAATGCCAGCCCAGAGCTTGCCCTGGCCAGGCCCGGGTTTGCCTCCTCCTCCTCATGCACAGCCATGCCAGGCTTCCCTCAGCCCAGTTTGGGACACAGGAGCTGAAACTCATGGAGGCAAAATGTCCCCAAGAGACCCTCCTGAAAATAAAAGGAAAATGCACTTTAACAGCAGTGGTTTTGCCCTGATTGAGCAGTTCCGGATTCCTCTGTTCCCTGCTCTGCCCCAGCAGCCAGGCAGCCACAAACTCCTTTTCCCTGGGCCAGTTCTGCCTCTCTGGACAAGGTCACACCACAAAACCACTTTCAGCAAATCCTTATGAAGGCATCAAGCCCCAGCTACACTCAACTTGATTTTTTTTCTGCTCCACACAGCAAATTCCACCCCCCCCTACAGATCCATGACCTAATTCAGCTTCAAAGGCTCCAGCAGAAGCAAACAGAGACAAACCAAGGAGTGACCTGGAATTATGGCCCTGCATCCCTCAGACAGGACTTAAGCCATTCCATCCTGGCTGTGTTTTTGTTACCCCTGACAGCTCCCTGCGTGTGATCTGTGGCACGAGGCGCTGACACCGGGCACGGCTGCTGAGAGTGTGGAGCAACAACTCAACAAATTCCTGGTCCCAGGGATCAAGGCAGAGTGACATTTGCAGAGAGCAGATTAAGCTGCTTTTGTGTGATGCTCCAGAAGGCTTAGGAGCTCTTGACAATTGTTTGGAAAAGAGTGACTTTTTTTTTCTTCCCCCTCCCAAGGAACAGATTCTTGAGGAATAAATTTTGTTATTGACTTGTACAAAAACCAGGCAGGCAGAAATTCACAGTGGAAAAGGAGGCAGTGATGGGGGGTTGATGCAAATATTGGATAATTCAGGAGGCCAATCCAAGTCAACAAAGTGAGCACACTTGGCTGGAAAGGGAAAGGAACATCTCCCAAAAACACTCTGCTGAGTTGACTTCACATCTGCTGGTGGAACTCCTAAAATCTTTAATAGTTTAAAGACAGGGCCTTCAGATTTCATGGAGACAACTGTGCTTGACAGTGAGATAAAAACTCACTCTATGCACCACTACTACTAAAAAAATAAATCTAATTTTTTTTTTTTCATTTTTCTTTGCAACACTTTCAACTTCTTGATTTGGAAGACAGAACAGACTGAATGGAAAGCTGTTGTTCATATATATATTTTAGGCATCCCTTTCCTGCACTGACAACTCCCAAGAGAGTAAACTCCCAACACTCCTCATGGAAGAAGCCAACTTGCCTTCACTAATTGTGCAAGACAAAGGAAAACCAAGATCTAGGTATCTTGAAGTGGGATGTTGACTGCATTTGCACATCCCAAACAGCTTCAAAAGCCTGTTTAACTTTGTTTTTGTTGACACTTTTCCCACCTAACTCATTTGGCATCTGTCCTGGTTTAGGGTAAATATTTAGGAGGAAACCTCTGGGGGGGTCTCCTCTAGGAAGAGCTGATTCTAATTGCCCCTCCCCCTACCGGTCCGGGAAGAATTTCCTTAGAGAAAAGTGGAAAAAACTATTTATTTAACACATAGAGTATTTACAAGTATAGGGAAAAATTGGATAATATGAAAACAATGAAACCTCTCCTTCCTCTGAAGAGATGGTAGATTCAGAGTCCGTCTGAGTACGGTTCAGTTCGCTAGTGGGGGGGGACGATTGCCGGGCCCGGCTGTAGAAGTCGGCGAGGATGGGGGGGAGCCCCCCAGGTGTTCCCTGGTGTCCTGGGCCCACGAGATGCCAACCAGCCCCAGGAAGAGGAAAAAAAAAAAAGAAAAAATACCTAGTAAAAGAAATAAAGTCTCTCCCTGCAAAAAGCCGGGAAAAAAAATCCGAGGAAAAGCCCTCCGCTGTGAGCTCGGGCAGCACCCCCTACAACAGAGTGAGTAAAAAAAAAAAAAAGAGATAACGTTGTCTGTTGGAATGTAGCCTCTCCGCTCTCTTGGCCTTGGTTCGTAGTATCTTGCAGACAAACGGTGAGTGTTTTTTTCCTCCACCTTCACTTTCACTGTCTTCCTTGGACTAACTTAAAGTTGTAGAACTTCATGTTCAGCATAAGTAAGGGGACGATTGGGGATACAAACAGGTCATATGGCTAACCTAGGACAGCATCTAAAATCCTGTTTCTTTATGTCACAGGAGGGTTCATGGAGCTCCTGTGCTGGGAAGGGCTTTTCTCAATCTGATGGGAACCATCCCTCTAAAGTCAGCTCACAGAAAAGAACCAAACAGTTGTTGAGTTGACAGAGGAAGGGTGGACATCACTGATGCACTTTATATTAAATGGAAGTAAATTCAAATCTTTAAAATAAAAAACTGGGATAATTCTATCAAACTAAATAGGACCTCACCTGGCTAAGCTGCCCATTTCTGAGGCCATCAGCACAAAGAAATCCTCTGTATTGCATGGAAAAGGCACCAATTTGAGCTGTTGGAGGAAAATGAACAAAACCACAGAATAAGGATAAAGACCACTGGAAGACAATCTTCCACCTTAGGTCTCTTTTTTGCTGAGTGAGGTGTGAAGCAAGAACTCTGCTGAGGCTGTAACTATAAAAATAAATAATGTGTCACTGTCTCAACCTCAAAAAACATGGCCTGGCATCCCCCTGAAAAGAGGAGCTCCAAGAGACAACACTAAACTGCCAGAAAACCTTGTCAAATTGAGCCAATAGGTCGTGAATTTTCTTCATCTTTCTTCCTTTTTCCACTTGACTCCCCAATTAAAACCTGAATGTTCTTCCAAGAATTTAATGCAAGTCAGGCATCCTTTATATAAAGATGAATATATTCATGCAGCAATAGTAATAATAATAATTATTATTATTAATAATAATAATATACAAAAATAAAACATTAAAAGACACTTGTAACTATCACCACAATCAACTCCCCAATAGGTTTGAAATAAGAAAGTGAAAAATGTCACAACCTTTCGAGCACAAATACAGTCAGACACTAAGGCAAAGAGAAACTGGGATTCTTCACCTGAAAGTTTCAGCCACATTATTTCACCCAATAATTTTAATTATTTCTGAATACACAAATTTTGTTTTAGCTGCAATTTCTCTGCTAAAATGATTGAGTAAATCACTGAGACAAAACAAACAGGTTTCCAAAGAAATTTTATGGGGTAGCATGAAACCACTGTAATAGCTCTAATAACTAGGAGAGCCTTACAGAATTCATATTTCATTGAGAACTCCAAGTTCCCTGAACCAATTTAGGAATCCTATGGAAAAGCCCTTTCTGTGGAGCTGTTTTTCCTGCCTGCGGGGCAAAGGACCTGGTGAGAAAGCACGTCCAGGAGGGCTGTGCCAGACCACCTACTGCCCTGTTCAGCACATGCCAGCAGCTGCACGATGCCAAGTGGGCCAGTGGGTTTCTCTCCCCAGATGAACTGTTTGTGTCCTGGCAAGGGCACCAGGTTCAGCCCCAAGACAAAGGCCCATTTCATTTCTTCTGCTTTTCTGCTCTGCTTTTGTGGCTGCCTCTGAGTCCCTGTTGTTAAAAGCAAATGATTAATTGAGCGCTGGGGAGCTGTCAGGATTATTTTTTTTAACCAATCGGCTTTCCTCAATTCAGATGTGAAGTACTTTTAGCTATTTGGGTTTTTTTTTCTGGAAATTTTATGCTCTTAAGTGCGTTGTTTGCTGTGGGTTTAGTAGGTTTTTTTGGGTTATTTTTTTGTTGTTTTTTTTTTTTTTCTTAAAGGTTCTTTATCAGACTTTGTACTTGATGGAGCACACAGTGAGCCCTTGCAATGTGTTAATAAGGCTACAGCCAAGTTTCTCTCCTTAACTACTGTAAAATCCCAAATAATTCTTTTCACTTCTGTAGAGAATAAGTAAAATTAGGTACAGCAGCATAAATTAGAGTCACATTAATTCTGCTGAAATGGATCCTATTCATGGTGCGGGGTTGCAATTAGAGGCTCTTTCAGGCCCTTTCCAAACCAAAGCACCCTGTGATTCTGTGCTGGGCAGGTTACATCACCAAGGGGCCGTTTGAGCTCTTAGAGAACCATCAAAACTGTGGTTTTGGCCTGGTGGGACAGGTGGGCACAAACTCCATCCCATCCTTATTATCAAATCCTGTGCGTTTCCAAAAGCTGAACAGCTCCTGGGCCAGCCACAAATCCCTTTTTCTCCTTCTCTGGCCTGGCCTGAGGGACAGCTTCAAGCAGACTCAAAGTGTGTGGAAAAAACCTTTGCTGTGCCCTCCTTCAAATCTGCTCAGTTCAGGAGCTACAAAGGCTCCAGGATGCAAACAGATGCTTCTTGTGCACTCGGGCAGTGTTTGGAAGCGCCACTGGAACTCAGCATCACTCTGGGCAGCAGAGCCTTTTCAAAAGTCCTTTTAGCCCTCAGCCAGGAATGGTAAAGAACAACCAAAAGCACAGAAGTGAAGTTCTCTGCCCTCAGACATCAATGGGAATTCTGTCCCTGACTCCACCAGAGCCAGGCTCTCATCCAATGTATTTGTGCTTTAGGTTTCCCGTGGTGAATAAATAGAAGTGAGCAGTGCTGGCACCAGGGCTGTGAGTCAGACAATCAGGAATGTGCAGAATGCATTTCCCTAAAAGAATCGGGCTTTGAGGGCACTGCTGAGAGACACCCGAGCCTGTGGCAGTGCTCAGCCACACAGGAGGGCTGGATGAGCAGGAGGAGCAGCCTCCAGAATCCAGAGGGGTGATCACACCTAAGCTCTGCAGATCCACAGCTGCTCTGGGAAGCTCACAGAGTTCTTTGGAATGTTGGGGAAAGAGGGGTGTGAAAAGATTGTCCAGGCTGGGACAGTCTGGTGGAAACATTGCAGTCCATGAAAGGAGAGTTTGCTATTTTATTACTCAGAGTTTACTATTTTATAACCCAGAGTTTACTATTTTATAACCCAAAGCAATATTTGGTGCCAAGTGAGAATTTTTCCCCATGACCCAGCTGAAAGATTCTGTCCTTCAGAGGAACTTACAGCACTGGGCCAAAAAGCATAAAAAATTATTTCCATGATTTTTGTGCTTGTTAATTGTTATCATGCTTTACAAACATGTATTTGTTACTTCAGGATTACTCCTCACATTCATTAACTCTGAGATGTTTGATGCTACACTGTAATTTTCCATTAGGAACATCTGACTGGAGAAAAATAATCAAAGCTATGTGAGGCTGGTATTAAAATCATATCTGCAAATCTTTTATGCTGCTTCTTTTTGTTGTTTGGTCTATCCTTTATCTGTTACATATTGGAGAAATTATACCATCCCTATTAAGTATAAAAATCCCTATTTTTTCTTCTTCTCTGGTTTAACACATCCACAGAATGCTTTATTTTGTATAGACCTGCACCTGTACCTACTGTACCAGTTGGAGGCATCATTTTGAAAAAAAAAAAAGAAAAAAAAAGCAAGTGAAATATTATAATCAAAGCTCAGAGCAGGATTTTTAGGATCTGTGTAATCAGAAACATTCTTCTAATTACTTTTTATAGCTCATATCTTCTGCCAGGCAAAATAACCCCCATCTGCTTTGTCAGATGGATGGAGGAGAGACACCATTAAAACCAGGTTAAACTGGCATCCAATAGTTCTAAAGGCAGCGTTTTCCTCTTTTCTCTCTATTTTTTGTGGGTTTTGGTTTGGTTCTTCTTTAATAAGTCCCAGGTCTGTGCCAATGGTCCTTGTCGTGTGCTTTTGGAGACCACCAGTGACCTGGGAGCCACCAGAGCCTTTCCTGTGCTGCACCCACACCCATCACACCCAGCACTGCTCACGGGGGTGCCAGTCCTGGCCCAGCCTGGCACTGATTCCACCAGGAAACCCCACCTTCTCCAGATAGAGCAACCTGAGCAGCTGCTCTAGGATCCCTCAAGGAAGATGTGTCACAAATCCCAGAGGTTTTCCTTCTTTGGGTCACCCTCACGTCCCTTTTCTTCTCTGCTTCCCCACAGGGAGCTCGGCTCTGCGCTCCACAGACTTTTCATGTCTGCAGTTGCTCAGATTCCCTTGTTGTGGTTTCTTGGGAGCATTCCTGAGCTGTGAATTCGTTAATTCTTCCAGATCCTTCCAGCAGTGAAGGCAGTCCAAGAGCCTGGTATTCCCCCCTGGATGTGGACAGAGAGAGCTCAGCTGCTTTGCATGTGGAGCCTGAGCTGCCGAGGACGAGCTGCTGATCCTATCCCAGCAGGATCTAAGTGCACATTTTCCTGCAGAAACATCATCACTGCAGAGCTCCCCAAAACAATCCCAGCAGCTGCTTTGCTGGCTTTGTTGATGCAGATACCCCACCGTGAGATATATGGGTGCCTGTGCCCTTTTCCTTCCTCCAGACTCCTTTTAATACCCATTTAATCCTGTTTACTGGTTTCCTCTTTAAGCAGAACGATCTTTTCAAGCAGCTCAGGCAGCTGCCTGCGTGAGTTTGGGGGAAAAGTATGTACACACAGAGTCAGGGAGTTGTTCCCTGCCCAGCCTGAGGGCTGAGAATCGTCTAAGCAGGGAGGACACCAGGGAGGCTCAGGGATGGATGATCCATGGCCAGCCCATGAGCTGCAGCTCCTGCTTCAGTGTGGATGTGTTGTCACAGTGACAGGAGTTTGTTCTGCCCGGGTTCAGGTTAGAGAGGGCTTCTGCAGGTTTTTCATAGAATCCCAGGCTGGAAGGGTTGGAAGGAAATGTAAAGCTCATCCCATTCCATCCCCTATCACAGCCAGGGACACCTCCCACTGTCCCAGGCTGCTCCCAGCCCTGTCCAGCCTGGCCTTGGGCACTGCCAGGGATCCAGGGGCAGCCACAGCTTCTCTGGACACCCTGAGCCAGGGCCTGCCCACCCTCCCAGGGCAGATTTATTCCCAATATCCCATCTAACCCTGCTCTCTGTCACTTTGAAACCATACCCTGTGTCCTGTCTCTCCGGGCCCCTATAAAACCTCTCTCCATCTTTCCTTCTGGCTCCCTCAAGGCACGGGAAGGCCACAATTAGGTCACCCCTGGTCTCTTCTTCAGGCTGAACAATCCCAATTATCTCAGCCTTTTCCCACAGGAGAGGTTTTCCATCTCTCTGATCATCCTGATATCCCTGCTCCTTTTGTCCAGACTAATGAGGTCTGCAGAGATTTGGCATGTGCTGGTTCAGGCACAGAGCCCTACACATTTCTGTGCCTTTTGGTCACTGAATGAGCTGAACAAGCTCATATTTAACTGTGTAGGCATAATCTGAAACACCCTCCAAACTGCAGCCCAGCTCCTCATTTTCCTCGGGCTGATCATTTTAAGTTTACTCCTGTTTGTTTGGATGTTGCCGTGGTGATTACCTGGGCAGGTGTCGGATCCAGATGATTTGGTTTCAAACTATTAGCCCAAGGTAACAATATATTCTCCTCTGGAATCAGTGTTTGTAATGGTTCTCAGCAGGCTTCCAGCTGTGCTTCCCACAGACCTCCCAGGCTCTCGGGGAGGTGCAGCAGCTGCCAGGGCCGTGGGCAGGGGTGGCTCTTCTGAGGAAGATGCTGATGCATCAGTTCTTCCTCAAGAGATTCTGGTTATGTGGCAGGAGACTGAAAAAAAGTCTCCCCCTCCTCAACAGAGAAGGGGAAGAACACGAGATGGAAAATGTGTAGGTTGAGATAAAGGCAGGGAGATCTCTTAGCAACTGCAGCCATTGGCAAAACAGATATTAAAAATAATAATAATGTACTGCTGGTTAAAATAGATTGAGAAAGAGGAATTAAAAGATCTTTGCCTACCCCACCCCTGTATCTGCAGGCTCAGCTTTCACTCCTGGCTCCTCTGCTTGCCCTGAGCCCTGCACAGAGCAGACAGCCAAGGGATGGAGGGTGATGGTCAGTCCATAACCGCTCCATGGCACTCTGCCCTCCTTACATTTCACACCTGTTCCAGTGTGGATTCTCCTCAGGCCCCAATTCCTGCCAGGAAACACCAAATCCTTTCCTATCACAGGGCCATGCTCTGCTGTGCTCTCTGTTCCTCCTCCTTCACTGACCTGGGTGTTTCCATGGCTGCTTCCTCCCCTTTTCTTCTCATCCTCAGTGCCTGGCTGACATTTTGGCTCTTTTTAACCCCCATTTTTCACTGAGGCAGCCCCGATGTATCTCCCAGGCCCAGCAGTGCCCTGCTCTAGGACAGGCTGTGCCCAGTATGGGGCAGCCCTAAGCTGTCCCCACAGAGACCCCCACACCTTCCCCATACCTAAACCATGTCCTAAACACTCAGCACACACTTCTAGAAGCTTTATTTAAAATGGGAGCTTTTTTTTTTTAGTTTCCCCTGAAGCACAACCATTCTGTACAAACAGAAATGCCCATGGATCTCCCTCACTAAAATTTTTCATTGATTTTTCACTCCCAGCCATGAGAATTTTATTCAAGTGTCATTGAACTCCAAGAGCAGAGATAAACCTACAAATATGAATGATTTTTTAATGATTTAATGAGTTCTGATGCAGGCCTCACCCTCTCTTGTGATGACCTCTGTAGGGTCAAGGCCTGGTACTGCTGAAGAAGTACCTGGAGGTGCTGCTGGAATCTGTTTCATTGAGTGGCAAACCCAAGAGCTGTTGTTTATTGGAACAATTACTGCAGGAATCCATAATTTGCTCCAGTTTTGGCTGAGCCACATTAAAAATGGATTGTTTTCCTTCATTTTTTTTTCCCTCTTCCTGTGGGTACAACAACCTGCACGCTGCCTCACAGACACCGAGCAGCACCTCCCGAGCCTCATCCAGATTCCAGCTGGATCTGCCTTCTGCCAAAATTCCCCGTTCCACGGTAACAGCAGCCCTGACACATTGGAACTGGGGATGTGTGGGTTCCTGCAGGAGAGCAGGGACACCCCGAGCCAGCCCGGCCTGGGAGGTGATGAATGACCCAACACCCACGTTCCCCCCGTGGTTCCCGGCCCGTGAGTCAGCACGCGGAGCGTCCCGCTGCCGTTCCAGCAGCACATGCTAACACCACTTCCACTGCTTTTTAAGGTCATCCCGAGCTGCTGCGTGGCCAGAGGCCAAATCACATTGGCAGGGTGTAGCCAAGCCCTGTCTGAAATGATCCCTGTGCTCCGGTGGCTTCCTCCTCCTCCGCCACCTCCGCGTGGCACTCCTGGGGCAGCGCTGTCCCAGAAATGCAGCTGGAGCTGGGCTTAGTGGGCTGGAGAGGCAGGGAAATCACTCCCCAGCGCAGCTGGGGCTCCAGCCAGGCTGTAACTGGGGACTTTGGGCCCGTGACGAGGTTTCGTTTAGCATTTGGACGGTGTTTTCGTGTGACTGTGCATCCGGTGGGAGCGTTGCGGCACGTGGTGTTCGGAGTGGAGCAATGTCCTGTGCCTCAGGAAACACCAAGGCTGGCTGAGCAATCCTGCCTGGCCCACGGAGCAGCCCCGAGTCAGGAATGCTGCTCAGGATGGAGCTTTTCCCTCTGCGTCACTCAAGAATCTCTCACTTTGCTGTAGTGAAGCACTTTTGAAGACACAAGCAGAGCTTTCCCACTCTGCTTTCACAAGGACAGAGATAAAAGGGATTTTAATGTCAGCCTTGGCGACATCTTCCCTACTGACCACACTTTGTTGTCAGCTCACTGATAACCCCATTGCTAACAAAATATTAAATGACAAAGAAAACCCAACCCTAAACCCAGTAACCACTTGAAATATCAATAGATTACTCTAGAAGGGAAACTTGAGCTGAGAAGGACATTAACAGCATGGGATTCAGCTTTGCTTAACCTTCATTTATTTCTCTGTTCCCAAATAGAGACCTCTCTCCAGAAACAGAGTATTTATAACCCCCCAGAAACAGAGAGGTTATAAATAAGGGTACTTAGCTAAAAATGTGCATTCAACAACTTCTCCCCAGGCAGAAACCCAGGTGGTTTCATGCCACTCTTTCTCACCTGGAAACCCCCAGCCTCAGTCCTGCCTTACAGGGGTGCCACAGAGCAAAACATCTTCAACATTAGGAGGTGCTCTTTTAATTTCAAGCCCAATGAGATTTACACCCTGATTTCAGAGCAGAAAAAGCAGGCTAACCTCTGAACAAGCTGGAAAATATCCCTTTAAATTCCACTTCTGTCTCAGCTATAGTTTTTCAATTCCATTTGTGTCAACACCTCATTTACCCCTAATCTATTCATGTCTTGAGCTGCAGCTGAGGTGAGAACCTCCACATTTAGAATAAAAACCCTCAAAGAACTGAGTAAATAAGGACAGGTTCTTGAGCCTATGCCCAGCCTTTGGGATCACTGAGTAATGCAAACACTCCATTAATTATCACTGTAAAAAAGGAGGCCTCTCATAAGGTTTTGCAGGAAGACACCAACACTATCAAGCAGCAGATCACTGAGATATTAAAAACTATCAGAGAGAGGTGGAGCATAAAAAAAATCTAATGTTTAATTCTGGAGTGAAATTAATTTTAATTTTTTTTTAATTCCTGGACTGAAAGGAGATGTTTCTTTCTCAGAGGCCATCAGTGCAGGTGAATCCCATCTCCCACGAATTCGAGGAGACAAGCTGTGCTGTCCCCTTCCACTCAAGGCCAACAGCCAAAGCCATTCAGGGTGAAGGAGACTCAGGACCAAGACCCAGCATTGCTGGATTTGGAGCAAGGATGGGAACCCTGGAGCCCAAGCTCCCACAGCAGCCACTAATTACCAGCTGGCAGCCTCTCAGCTTCTCCTCATGAACTTGCTCTGCTTTGTGTCACTGGCTAAATATTTGTTGGAGCAAGGACAGGAAGCTGTTCCCATATTTTTATCATATTTCATATCAAATGGAGCATTTGAAGGGGAGGGCAGCTCACCCCAGATGAGCTCCTAGGCCAGACTCTACCCTATCTTTAAGCCAGGCAGAAGAATTTGCCACAGAGCCACTGGGTAAAACAGGAAACACTTCCACCTGAAGCTTTTTCCCAGCAGGTCAAAGCACTAAGTTCATCTGTTGAATGAGATACACAAGAAAAGGCAACACTTCTGCTGTGCAAAGTGCCAGAATTTACCTGTGGAAGAGCTGCCGGCTTCATTAGTGTGCTCATGGAGGAGAAGAAGTGAGTGGAAATTAAATCACTGTTGATTTTAGAAGTTAAAAATAAAGTTCAGAGGTTTGAGGTACATCAGGGCAAACTGGCAGCTGAGTGAGAGCATGAAGAATAACTGCAGCAGATTTCTGTGTTCATGGGGACAGAGGTGCACCCAAAGTCCTACAGAAAACCTTCCTCTCCTGCCTGGAGATGTAAAATCAAGTTCTCCTGGATGTGAGAAATCAGCTTTCTAAAGATTTCCCCATTACAGTATTGTGAGAGCAGGGAAATCATCTATACTAATTTTAACAATATCAGGATGCTAAGAAATGTACACATTTTTAATTCTTATTTCAGATGAGGATCTATGTGGGAAAAGTGCGTCTTTGACAATATCCAACACTGAGCAGGTTAAAAAGGAGAAGAAAAGTTCTCTTGTCATCAAGGTCTCACTTTTATTTTGCTCCTCAAATCTAGCAAAGGGCAATGAACTTCTCTGGAGTTTCTAGTCTGGGCTCTTCTTCAGTAGCAGCAACAGTAAAATCTGGTGAATAACAATATGCTGGCTGGATTTTTATGAGGTTTGTTTCTTAACAAGATGTTGATTCATTTGTAAATGAAGAA
Source organism: Petroica traversi (assembly GCA_025920805.1). Taxonomy (NCBI): domain Eukaryota; kingdom Metazoa; phylum Chordata; class Aves; order Passeriformes; family Petroicidae; genus Petroica; species Petroica traversi. The sequence continues at coordinate 2,054,893 of JAHLSL010000016.1, forward strand.
CATGGTTTGTTGTGTAACCTCCTTTTACATGTCAGTCAAACTTCAAATGGAGAAAATTAAATAGTGGCTCACTTACCAAGAAGAGGAGATCCTCTTTCAGCTAGAAGAAAGTTGTTTTTTCTGAGGGTTGGGATTTTTTGGTCCCAGCATATCACAAACGTGCCAAGAACATACAAATAAAATACAAACAACATGTATTTCAGCAAAATAAAAAGCCAAGACTTGGTTTGAATTTAGGACAGCAAAGAGGTGATTCTTTCCGTAGTAGCTGCGTTACTCATACGAGTTCCACACCGACCACAAAACTGTCCTGGTTTCTCCTGGACAGAGTTATTTTTTTCCTAGAAGCTGGTACAGGAGCCTGGTTTGGGTTTGGGATAGGGCTGGTGTTGATAAGTCACTGATGTGTCAGTTTTGCTCAGCAGTGCTCACATCAAGTCAAGGACTTCTCAGCTCCTCGCGCTGCCGCGCCAGCACAGGGTCAGGAGGGGACATGGCCAGGCCAGCTGTCCCCAGCTGATCCAGGGATGCTCCATGCCCAACATCCAGAGCTGGGGGAGTGCTGGGGTTCCTTGGGACTGTCTGGGCATCTCAGGAGAGCAGGGAGCAGTTGCACTGCATCACTCGCTTTCTGTAGTCTTTTAGTGTTTTATTTTCCCTTCCTTTCCTGTCCATTTAAACTGTCTCTATGTCAAGCTGTAAGTTTTACTCTTTCCCCCAGGTCTCTCCCCCATCCCACTGAGGGTGAGGGAGTGAATGCCTGTCTGATCATCCTTGGCTCTTGGGTTAACCCACACCTCCTCCTCAAAGCCCAAAAACCTGCACAGATTTAGGTTTGCTTGCACAATCAGAGAGAAAAGGAGTGACAACCACAGCAGGCACATTCCCTGTGGTCGCCATCCATCCTTATTTCCCAGAGAAAACAGCCTCGTGCTTCAGGCAGCAAAAGTGACTTATCCAGCACCTGCTGCAGGGATTTCTCCCTGGGTTCTGGCCCTGCTGCCTGAGTTTGAGCTGAAGCAGAACTGCAGAACTGCCCAAAGATGCAAAAGGGTTTTAATCTGAAAGATGAAAAGAAGAGATCAGATATCAAGAAGAAACTCTGTACTCAGAGGGTGGTGAGGGCCTGGCACAGCGTGCCCAGAGAATCCTGGATCCCTGGCAGTGCCCAAGGCCAGGTTGGACGGGGCTAGGAGCAGCATGGGACAGTGAAAGGTGTCCCTGCCCATGGCAGGGGTGGATTGGGATGAGAGTTAAGGTTCCTTACAACCCAAATCAGTCTGGCATTCCATGATTTTCAGACATACCATGAAAGTTTATAATGAGGTGTAAACATCCACCTGCCTTCAGCAGCTGAGGGCACTAAACCAAGTCATTTGTAGTGTAAAGATGAAAATCTGCAAATTGTGCAAAAGGTCTCAGCAAAACCTCTTGAACGGCTGCGAAAACTGGGTTGAGTTCCCTGTAAGCTGCTATTGCACTTGAACTGAAGGGCTGACAGAAATAAAAAATCAGCATTTTGGGGAGAAAATGTTCACTCTGAAAGAACAAGCATGTTGCAAAACGAGCCTTGTGGAAATCTTAATGACACCAGAAGCAGCTCCTGGTTAGGGAAATGGATAGCACAGCTCTGTGCAGCACTCACCACCTGCTCCTGCTCTGACACTCGGGGTAATTAGGCAGAACAAACTGCTGCAGGGAATGGAGCAAAGACATGCAGCAAAACATGGATTTCAGGACACACAGAGACAAAGTGATCTTTAGCACTCTCAAATTAAATCCTGAGCCCAAGGGGTACAGCAGTGTGCACATTCAGCCTGATTTCTGTTCTCACTGAAACAGAAGAAATTACTTGCAGTAGGGTTTTCCATTAAAAGGCTGTTGTCAAAGTCACTTTGGTGAGGAATGCTCAAAGGCTGCCCCTACTATGACTTTTTCTCATTTCAGGAGCCTGAGGTCTGTCTGCCATTGGTTGATCCCATTAGAGTGGCCCCATTAGAGCTCAGGAAAGCAAAACTCATCTTCCTTCTTGTTCCCTGCTGATCCTGCTCAAGAGCTCACGGAGCAATGACATTTAGAGTGACAGTAAACAGTGTTCTTGGTTTGCTATGAGGGGGACAATCCTAAAACTTTTCTGAAATAAGATTGTTGCCTCCATATTTTTACAAGGAGCAACTGTTTCATCTTTCTCATCTTGTCCCATGTGGCTGCTAATCCTCCTTCCAGTTTTAATTTTACAGGGGAGTGAAAATGCAGGGAAGATCTGGTGATCCTATGCACCTTATCCCTTCCTCCTAAATGGAATATTCTTGTTGTTAAAGCAAATAAAAAAAGTCTTGCTTTAATCATTCAGCCTCATTCCCACTGTTAGTGAGGTACGTGCAACTTTCCAGGAAGGAATGCACAATCCATTATAATTTTAATTGGATCCACACATTTAAAATAGATCCTCTTTTCCTCCAAACCAGGCATCAGACCTGATTACTTTTGCCTTCTGGAGGAATCCTACTCCTTCTGAATTTCCTTCTCCTTACAGCCTTATTCTCTGGGGTAGTCTAGAAGTTAGATTTTGAGCAGAAAAACCAAATTTTTTTTTACTTCCTTCCTGTAAGATACTTGAAAAATTTTCCTATTTCATAAAAATGGTGTTAAAACCAACTAGGCTGTTGCAACACTCAGAAAATATTCTGCCAAATACCTTGGAACTTACAAATCTCTAAACCAAATTAGTCCAGCATAAATTCTCTGAAATGCTCTGCTCCCTTCTAGTGCAGAGCAGAGCCTTGGCCTGTTTTTCCATGCGAGGCAGACAGGAATGATTTGCAGGGGCAATGAACGTCACTGCAAATTTCTCAGAGCCCGACTCAGTGAGAAAGCCAGGCCAACATGAGGATGTTTCACTCATGAGAGCATCGGGGCTAAACCAAGTCAGGGCTGCATCTGCACAGGGCATGGATCCCACGGCCACGGAAACTTCTCTGGGACTGCAAGTGGGACGTTGGGAGGAGGGAAATTCACGTCTACAATTCCATGTTGAAAGCAGAAATGTGAGGCAATCCCGACAGATGAAAGAGAAACACTAAGTCTGGAGTTCCAGTGATGATTAGGGGAACAGCTCATTGGGGTCTTCAACCTCCTCCCAAGGGGCAGCTCCGAGCTGGAGGGCCAGGGACAGGAGCCAGGGAAGGGCAGGAGCTGGGCCAGGGCAGGCTCAGGCTGGAGATCAGGGAAAGGCTCTTCCCCCAGAGGGTGCTGGGCACTGCCCAGGCTCCCCAGGGAATGGGCACGGCCCCGAGGCTGCCAGAGCTCCAGGAGCGTTTGGGCAGCGCTGCCAGGGATGCCCAGGCTGGGGGTGTTGGGGGCTCTGGGTAGGGACAGGAGTGGCACAGGATCATCCTGGCGAGTCCCTTCCAGCTCGGGGTATTCTGTGAGTCTCTGAGAATGACACTGCAGTGACTGTCAGAGGTGTTATTTTGGACAGTGGTCCCAGAGGGCTGTGATCAGTGGCAAAGGGTGAGGTTGGAGCTCTGTCACTGGTGCTGTCTCCCAGGGTTCAATATTGGGCCCAGTGTTGTTTAATTAATTCATCAATGGCTTGGATGAGGGGTTGGTGCCTCCTCAGTGAGGACACAAACCTGGGAGGAGTGAGTGATACCCCCAGGGCTGAGTAGCCCTTCAGAAGGACCTCAGCAGGTTGGGAGGGACAGAGAAGAACTGTCTGAAATTCAGAGGGCAAATGCAGGGAAGCACCTGGGGAAGGACTATCCCACGGGCTGGGGACTGATCTGAACTAATCACCACATTCAACACATCTCACACCCTCTCCTGTGCCCTGTAGCATGGTCTGGAACTTGCAGCTACATCAGAACGTTCCATTACAAAAGCTGTCTGGAAAAAAAAAATTAAAAATTAATGATCCATTTTAGAGAAAAGGTAAAACTTCAAAGTGATTTTTTTTTCATGCCACATCAGGTTGAAATCAAACCATTTTCATTTCATTCAGACAATGAAATATAAGCACAAGACACTACTGAGAAATTAGTGGCCATTGCACTCCCAAGATTTGTGCTGAACTGGAGTCAAGTCACTACTCCAAGTGTGCCATGTCAGGAGAGCATTTTAATCAGCAAGACTGTAAATATTTCTGATGAGAGCTGCACCACTTTTAGATAAGAAGCTGAACCTGACCTGGTCACACTCCTAAATGGGTCTGAGTTACCACAGTTCACCTCTCCAAGAAGAGGATAGCTTGAATGTGACTCCAATCAGTCCAGCCTGGGACACTTCCCCTCCCTTGACTTCCACCACTGGTTCTTTTTAGGGACGAAGAGCTCTTCCAGATACATTTAATCAAAATTCCACCATTTCCAAGAACAGCTTTGGAAATCTACCAAGGTTTTAAAAAACTCCCAATCATCCCCTCAGCCTTCTTATGTTGGTAAAATGACTCCCTGCACTGAGCTGAGCCTTCTGTTTATTAGAGAATCCCATCAGTGTTTGCAGCCTGACTCTGGGAATCTGAGCACTGACACTTCCTGCAAACACCAGCAACACCAGATGAACTGGAAGGGGGATTTTTGAAGATGTTTCTGCCAATAGGAAGAAACCATTAGGCCAAACAAACCGCTGGGAAAATCCCATTGCAGGAGGCCAAAGAACAACTGTGGCTGTTTCCGCTTCTGAAGATTAATAGAAGTTTTTCTTATGATTTCCCTTTGGGTCTGGGTTTTCATTGGAGGTGGCTCCGTGTTGTGTGGGTTGGGTGGTTTGGTTTTAAAGCACCTTTTTAAAGCTCAAAAACCTGCTGCTGGAATAGAGCTCTCTCTGAAGGTGTTCAGAGTGTGGCTGCAGCAGGGGCAGCTCTTGCAGCACCAGTGCAGCTCCCACTGCCCAGCAAATCCCTCAGTGTGGACAAATCTGGGTTCAGGAGGCTGAATTGCTGGGAATTGCTGCAAGCTTCACATCTGAACACTATCAGGCTGCTTTATTATGATTTCAGGTTTGCTTTATTTTACTGTCTTGGAAAGAACCAAGACTCATTTGTCACACAAGAAATTAATATATTTAAGTCTCTGGGGAAAAGCTCATTACCAAAACAAAAAAAAAAAAGATATAATAAAGCAATCAGAGGCCATTTGTAGAGCATATTCCCCTGGGAATTCAGTGCTTTTAATTGCTGTGTTACACTGATCATTTTTCTTCATTAGCAGGAAGGAAACAAGAGTCTCATTTGTACCCAAGAGCAAAGTTGATCCCAACGCCTAAATCCAGCTACAAGCTCTGACTCACCACCTGATCAGATTTGTTTAATTGACTTATTTTCCATTAAAATAGGAAGCTGGAAACCATGGTATTTGTCACTCCCTGGATTTAGAGTGTCTCCCCAGGAATGCTTTCCCTCTAAACATTTTGGTTTGTAAATAAACAAGTTCTGATTGCAGTTGTTTGCACCACAATAAAATAAATGAATGCTTCAGTGAATCATCATCTGCTGCACCAAAAATCCTCACTAAAAATATAAACAGATCCATACTCACCCCTCAGGCCAGTAATACCTGTCAGCAAATACCTGAGCCAGAGATACTACTGGAGAAGGTTCACATTCTAGAATTTGGTCGTTATCACAGCAATAACTGCTAACCCCAGACTAACGTGGACTTTAACAGAGGACTGCTCCTAAAAATCCACTATTTCAGCATAGGAAGTTGAAAAATGCCCTGGCAGATGGTTGAGCATTATCTCTCCCCAAATCTCACTCATCACTGACGCTGCTGGGATTCTGCCACTTCTGTTAAAGCCAGCCTGAAGTGACAATCCAAAGCACAGTTTGGTTTGGCCAGCTGCACCCACAGCCCCTCCCTGGGAGCACCAAGGACTCGCTGCTGCTCTGAAGGCTTCCCCAGCCTCCCCAAAGGCCACAGGTGCTGCTTCTTGAAGACTTGTGGGCAAGAGAGGGGAACTCCTTCACCCCTAAACGTTTGTGTTGCTGTTTTCCAGCTCTTTTCCCATCCCAGTTAACGAGGGAATGTGGGACAGCTCCGAGGTGGATAATGGTGACTGATTTCAGGAGAACCAGCGGGAGCTTTGGGTTTGGGTGGGGATGCACTGGAGGAGCAGAGAAGATGAACGTGGATGGTCTCAGCACTGTCTCCTCTTTTGCTGATTATTTAAAATTAGAGAGCAGGAACCAACCCAGTCAAGCCAGGGCAGCTTTTGAGGAACACGGCTTTAAACAACTCACTTGTCCTTGGAGCAGGCAGGGAACAAACCACAGCTTTCCTGTTAAACCCAAAAAACTGTGATGCTAAGCACGAGATAGTTTTTTCTTTTGAAACTCAGAAGGTAATTACCTTTACAGTGTCTTTGAACTCCTTGGGACAGACTGTGAAGCCTTTTAGTTGTCTGGTTTTTAGGTTTGTCCCAGCTGTGTTTGGTGAAAAGGTCAGAGGCAGCAGCTCCTCACCTTCCTGGTCCTGCCCACTGTGCTTTAGTCAGAACAACCCAAGGGGATCTGACAAATCCAGTCAGGGAGAGCAGAGTTTCACCATCCCCTGGATTCCAGAGCAATGGCCTCAAGCTCAGGTACCACTCACATCCCTCACATCAAGAAGGTGAGGCCCTGGCACAGGGTGCCCAGAGAAGCTGTGGCTGCCCCTGGATCCCTGGCAGTGCCCAAGGCCAGGCTGGACAGGGCTGGGAGCAGCCTGGGACAGTGGGAGGTGTCCCTGCCCATGGCAGGGGTGGAATAGAATGAGTTTTAAAGTCCCTTTCCACCCAAGCCATCCTGTGACTCTCTGATTCACTTGGGTTTGGCAGGGATGGGTTGATGGTTGCACTCGATGACCTCAGAGTTCTTTTCCAACCTAAATGATTCTAACCTGGGGGCTGCCCTTCAGCTTTGCCATGCCCTGCTTGGCTTTTTGCTCCAATTACACTCCCTGCAAACATCTTTAGGCTTTCCCGTCTTCTGTTACATCTGGAATTTAAACATTTTCCTCCCCTTAAGAGAAAATTACCCAGGAGTTTCTGGAAGTGCTCAGCATTGTTGTACCCATAATTATTTTGTACACAGTTTCAACAATTAAAGTATTTTTCCAAGGAAGATTCTGTGGTGTTTGCTTTAATAACACAAATCCCTGCGAAAGCTATCAAGTATCTGCAGTGATCCTGCTCCCTCCTGAGACGTTTTTCTGTTAAAGACATTACTGTCTCACAGGAAATCATTACCTTTCATCCATACAGTACCTACCTCATACTTTTTAGTCACGTTACTATGAAAAGCTAAACTCAAAATTATGCCTAAGCTGGGATGGTCATTACCTGTTTGTACAGGCAAGGTACCCTATTCATGCAGTGACCACACAGAGACATCCCCCTGGAAAATGCAAACACACTGGAACTGCCTTGTTTCCTTTAAAAATAGGCTGGAATAAAGGGCTCCTTCATTCAAGGGAAATAGCGAGGAAATTGGAGCATTTTGTGCCCCCTTCCTCTGGCTTACCTGCTAACATCTCCATTTCATTCTGAAAGCTGCCTCAGCTTTGGGCATCGAGGGATGAAATTCCCCCTTCCCAGCAGGAATAGCAGCAGGGGACTGCAAGGATTAACCCGAGGGAGCCCAGAGGAGGCTGTGAGCACAGCTGGGACCTGCAGGCAGAGCAGCAGCAGCTTCACAAAACCCCTGTGCAGCAGCCCTTGCCAGCACTGACTGCTCTGCTCCCCCTTCTTACCTGCAGCACTTCTTGGCAGGGGAGTGGTGAAGAAAGTACTGAGAGCAAATGCAGCTCCCTGTGCATGACAGCATCACAGTCTGTGACCAGCTCAGTGGTTTCCTGCACAAAAACAAGGTGGGGGAGAGGGGAGGGTCTGAAAACCAGACTGAACTTGGTGAATCCCAAACCTGTCAATATTAATTAATTAATTCATTCATTCATTCATTCACAAGTATAAATGTTACATATTTATTCATTTGTCCTTAAAACCAAAGAATGGTTTGGTTGGAAGGAACCTCAAAACTTATCCCATCCCACCCCTGCCATGGGCAGGGACACCTCCCACTGTCCCAGGCTGCTCCCAGCCCTGTCCAGCCTGGCCTTGGGCACTGCCAGGGATCCAGGGGCAGCCACAGCTTCTCTGGGCACCCTGTGTCAGGGCCTCACCTCCTTCTGAGTGAAGAATTTCTTTTTAACAGCTAATCAAAACCCTCTTCTTTTACTTTCAAACCATCTTGTGTATCTGAGCAGTTTTGAGAGCTGAGGAACAGAGTCATCATTGCTCAGAGGAAGATGGAAGCAAAATATTTCGAGATGAGGCACAGAACTGGCAGAAAGGCCAATAGCAACTCTGCACTCTGAAGTCTGTTCTTACATAATTTATATGTGAAAAAGGCTGAGTGGGAACAAGCAAGGGAGTGCAAAGTGGGATTCTGCCTTCACTTTTTAGGGTTTCCATTCATGCTCAACTCCCTTTGGTAGAGCTGGGCTGCAGGAGAGCTGCTCCTCCCTGACACATCCCAACTGCCCTCAGCCCCTGGAGCTGCACCAGCAAACATCCCAAACACATCCAGCAAACAACCCCAACCTTTGTGGATAAACCACTTCAGTGCCAACACCAGTAACCAGCCTGCAATTCAAAACACCTCATCATGGGACAGGAGTCAGGCTGCAAGGTTTGGCCAGCTCTTGGAGGTGTCACAGTCCAAAGCAGCCCGAGGACAGATACAGAAGGAGAATAAACCACACTCTTTAAAGGTCTCCACTAGAGAAGAAATGCTGCAAATAACTCCCTGCCTTCATTAAGTGCTAAAAGAAAGACTTTCTGCCACCTTGCTGTCCCTGCAAATCTGTTCCATCAATAAAATCTCTCCCCAAAGCACTCATGGCCTCAGCTGAAATACATTCACCCATTTTTTCCTATCTATGCAAGTGAGCCAGAGGAGCAGCATCTCATTTCTCAGCTTGAGGATCGCCACCGTCAAGAAAAAAAAATTGATTTCTGCTAAACAGAAAACCAGTAAAGCTCATAAATCCCTGCCCTTACAGTTTCTAGGAGACAGAACAGGAATTGGAAATGAAAAAGTTTCTTATAAAGATCACAAGTCGACAACATTAATTATTGTTAAACATCCCTACCCTATAACTACCGAGTTGTGGGGTCTTTTCTGCGTATCAGTAGTGCAGCATCGATGGCTCATTAAGAGCCATTTGTTCTCATCCAGGACACTTTTAGCATCCCTTGTATCTCTCACTGTGAAACAAAGAGAAAACCCCAAACGGTCAGGGGCTCTGGTTTAGCCCTCCCTTCCCTCTCTCATGTTCGTGTCCTTTGTGCCTCATTCCATCTCCCTTTAGGGCAGACACCAAACTCTGGGTTTGCAGCTGGAAGTCAGGAATTCTGAACCCTCCAGGAGTGGGGAGCCACATCCCCAGTGATGGCTGAGACAGTTCAGGGGGGCCAAAGCAGCCCTGGGTGGGGGCAGATGGAATTGATCTCCTTTTGGGAAGCAGAGGCGCACAGAGGTCGGGGCTGGATGTCAGACCTTCGCCCTGCGCTCCATTGCCAAGCCGGAGGTTGCACTGGGAGCCCCGGGCTCTGTTCTCTGCTCTGATCAATTAACCACTTCTCCTCTCCAGGATTTATTTGGTCTCAGCGTCTGTGTAAGGAGAGCATTATATCCCAGGCCGTGGTGAGGGGCTAATTCCTCCTCAACACTCGCTGGTGGGTACAACATGACCCAGTGCTCCCGAGATAATCAGGCCATTGTCCCAGCGCGTTAATTGAGACAAATGGTGGTAATGAGTCACGTTTAGGTGTCTGCTTGAGTTTCCTCTTTGTGTTCTGCTCCCAGATTAATGCCTCCATTCCTGGGAGGTGACTGCTGCTGTTCCTCCTCTGAGAGCGCTACTGCTGAGGTCGTGCCTGTGCTATCTCACTTGCAAAATATTCTGCTTATTCAGATTTGCTATTTGCAGAGCCTTTAGGGAATTGTTTTTCCATGCCAAGTGGTTTTGAGGTTAAAAGAAAACGAGAAGAACAGAACGAAAACAACAGCTCCTCCTCCGCCCCCACTCTTTACACGTGAATCAAAAATGTGAACCCATCATTTACAAGCTTTGCCATTTGGGATTCTGTTTAAATGAATTTATCAGCCAAACATTAGGCAGCTGTTGGACAGTGGCATTCCTGCCTGAGCTTTCAGAGTGGGAGCCAGGAACATTTACTCAGAGAGTGTGACCAGAGGGCAAACAGAGCAAAATCAGTGGTACCTGAGCTGTCCAGAGTAGAGTCTGATATTTGGGATTTGCCAGGTTCATATTTTCACCTTTGCAGGGGAGTCAGCTCCTCACAAACAGCTGCCTGAAAAAACACCACCTAAATCACTCCTCCAGAGAGCAACCCCAGAGCTGACAACACAGGCTGTTAAAATTCGAGCTAAACCCCTAAGCCTGAATTATGTGGCACTTCCTCACTAATGGATTGCTGAAACCTGGGATCCACTTTCCTTCCTCTTCCAGTCCCAGCGGGCTGCAATCGAAGCACAAGGACTGCTTGGGGCTCTTTGCTGTGTCTGAGACATCTCTTGGTCCTGAGGCTCAGCAGAGACACTCAGAGAGGCTCTGAGATTTTATCCCACACACACAGACCCTGTGCTCACCCTCTTCACCTGCCTTCTCTGCAGGCTCATTTAACTCTTCACAAGCAGCTCCTTCTCATTCCAAACCTGGATGTTGGACAGGGCTTGGAGCACCCTGGAGCAGTGGAAAATATCCCTGTTCATGGCATGGAATGAACGAGAACATCTTTACGGTTCCTTCCAAGCAAAGCAATTTTATAATTCTATAATTCTAAGTTTAAGGCTGGCTAGAGCTGAGCCTACTCCAAGATAATATTCCTGCAGAGCCTTTTCCATGCTCTCCAAGCCCCCAGGCTTGTTGCCACCTCAGCAGGTCTGCTCAGCTCCCAGACAGAGGCCAATTCATACTCAGGTGGCTTAAGCAGGCACTTAAAACCAGCCATAAAGCCATAGAGACAGACCCTGCCTCTCTTCAGACAGATCTATTTCTCTCTTTCACCAGGGGGGAGGAAGGAAATAGCCCTTCTAGAGACCCCTGCCATTTCTCTCTTTAAGGGCTCTCTAATCCCACATATCATTGGAGCACATTCAGCAAATGTGGCTGAGTTCAACAGTTGCACATTTTCCCCTCAGAGGTCACCAAGTTCTCCCAAATCAAAATATTGTGTGGCATTAAAAGTAGAAGCTAAACATGATATTAAAGCTGGAAGACTTTTAGCACAGTGCAAGGCATTGAGAGAATGCCTCCTATTCAGTGGAAATTAAAATCTTCCCCAAGATATGCCCTGGGAATTAAAGCCAAAGAATGCACAGCAGAAAAATCTCCCACAGAGCTGCACTGTAACCATCCATGGTCATGCTCAGTAAATTGCTGCACATCAGGCACAGCCTCAAGGGAGTTCAGCAAAAGTTGTTTAAGGATTTAACAAAAGGGCACAAGGCTGTGTTTAGACAAAGCTCAAAGCAGGGCTCGCCCTAAGTCAGTGGAGTGGAATTTATTCCCAAAGGCCGAGATGGTGAAAACCTGTCTCTTTTGGCAAATTCTCAAAAAATTATCACATTAACTTTGGCAAGATCCCACACAACATCAGACACTTCCATGTCCCTACCAACCACCTGCAGCTGGGATTTCCATGGGATCCCTCGAATGACAAGTCACACATAGCAGAGCAGATTCTCAGATGGAATGGCTTCAAACTGCCAGAGGGCAGGGATGGATGGGATTTTGGGAGGGAACTGTTCCCTGGGAGGGTGGGCAGGCCCTGGCACAGGTGCCCAGAGAAGCTGTGGCTGCCCCTGGATCCCTGGCAGTGCCCAAGGCCAGGCTGGACAGGGCTGGGAGCAGCCTGGGACAGTGGGAGGTGTCCCTGCCCATGGCAGGGGTGGCACTGGATGAGATTTAAGGACCCTCCCAGCCCAAACCAGTCTGGGATTCTGTGATACAGAATCTGTGTGGAGGCTGCCACGGGCACAGCTGAGGAAGAGCAGCAGCAGAGGGGAGCTGAGCTCTCCTGCATTTGGGTGTGAGCAGGGGTTAATGGTGAGGCAGCACATCAGCACTGACCCCTTCTCTCACAGCTTTATTCACCAGGATTGTAAAGACCTGTTCAAAGCCATTTACAGCAACAAACCTCAGTCCCAAAATTCTTTAGGAAGCTGCTGCCCCTGCCCTCACCTCCATGAGGCAGAACCCTCTGATTTGGGGGAAGCAGCTGCCACCTGGGTGTCTCTGCTGGCCCCAAGCTCATGGTTTCAGTCATGCCCTTCATAGCTGATTAAACCTCAGCCTTGCTTGGATTTTGTTTCCAGCCTGGAAATACAACACCTAAACACAACACAATCACGTTGGAAAAAGGTTCTGATGGAAATAGTTGTTTCTTGAGATGTGGTTAAGCTGTCACCAAAATATTTGGCTGCCACTGTAAGGAAAAGGGATTCCCCTCTATGCTGGGCTGGCTGGAATGGACACACAGCTCTGTGGGTCCTTTCTAAATAAGGACACAGCAGGATGTTCAGTCTGAAACATGCAGAAAATACTTTCTTCCCCTCTCCCTTGCAGCTTCCTGTAATTTCCATCTGGCGGTTCCAGGTTGGTCCTCTCTCAGGACATAAATTCCTAAGGGAAGCTTTAAATATCCAGACATTGCAAATAAAATATCTTTGCGAGACTATTATTGAGCTGTTTTTATACAGTAGAGACCAACGCAGGCCTTTTACAGCCTGAACAACCCAACTCTTTCAGTTTTGTCTCTACAACCACACTTCTCTTGCTCTGCAAAGCTAAAAAGCTGAATTGTTCAATACATCACACTGAGCCTTATTGCAGCTGGGGAAGAGCAAACATCAGAAGAATTCAACTTGAACTTTCTAATGAGTAAGTTAAAGGTTACAGCTGCTGTTTGACACCTGGAGTTTAATGGGGGGGGGGGCGTGAGGAAAAGCCAGACACCCCAAAATCTTCTCCTTCCTTCAGCCATTCCCTCATGAGAGGATACAGCACACACATCAAGCAGGGCTTGGGTACAGAATATTCCAATTCCATTCCCAAAGCCTTGAGTGGGGATAAAACCCCTCTCATTTCTATGTGCACAAGTTTCTCTTTATGAATTTGTGGCCAAGTGTACCCCTTGAAGACCTTTCCTTCTTGCTGCCAAAACAAACACAATTCCTGTTTATTGTTTGCAGAACAATCAAATTACACATTATTCAGCTTTCACTGGATTTATCTGACCCTACGCAATGGCTTTTAAAAGAAGAAAGAGCTAAAACAATTTAAACCAAAGGATTCAAAGTGAGGAGATGAACTGCAAGCTGGGCAGATGAAATAAGAGTTTGAAAGCCAAGACCAGCAGCTGGAGAAGTGAAGGACAAGTCTAAGCTGTCTTCTTTTAACTGCTGCCCACCCCTCTTTCCCTGGCCTCCTTCCCTGGCCATCACAAATCTTCCTGTGACATTCCCAGACACAATCCCAAATCTTTCATTGAGCTTGGAATTCTCAAAGCCTCTGCAAGGACCTCTGAACATCCAGGCTGAGACCTACAGCTACAAGAAAGAGATTTTTTTCTCCTGGAAGCCCTTCAGATCCCCTCCTCTGCTCCTTTTATTTTCTTTGTCTGTTTTCAATGCAAAATCAGTTTTCAACAAAACAAAGAGTCTAGTAAATGGTTTAATAAATTCTGGATTGAGTAAGAACTAAACTATGCCATAGACTTAATTTAAACAGCTGGAATGTATATATATATATATCTATATCTTTTCAATGGGCTGTAAGAGGAGAGGAAGGAATTTAGAAAGGGAAGAGAGAGTGTTTAAAGACAGCAAAGCTCTGCTGCAGTTTTCCAGAGCCTCCGTGGGGAAATACATCTTCTCCAGAGGAACGGGAATGAATGGGGACTACACACAGAATAATTTTAGGGTGTGTGGCAGGGGAGGCAGATGAAAAGGTGTTGGGTAACAGGGGCAGGGAGGGAAGAAAGGCTCCAGGGAAGGAGAGATCCCCAGGCAGGCACTGCCCTTGGCTCTGCAGAGTAGATGGAGCAATTCCTGCTGGGAGAGCTTTGTAATTGGGCTCTGCCGGAGGGCTCCGCACACTGGGCCCTTTGTAGTCGTGTCTTTAATGGTCTCCCGTTCTTCCCGGGGCTGGAAGGGATGCAAAGGGATGCAAAGGGCAGGGGAAGACGGGAGAGACATTCAGGAGGGCTGAGAGGCAGAAGGGAATCGCAGCAAACCAGATTTCCCCATGGGCTGCAGTGCAGAAACACAGCAGAGGTTTGAAGGAAAGCCGAATTGGGAGATTTAAACTCCAGGCAAGATAAAATTTTCCTTTATAGCTCAGGCTATTTACATTTCAGCTGCAGCCGTGAATGGGCCTGGATAAACCCCTGCCCCAGAACTCCTCCATCTTCTGGGGCTGACAGGCTCAGCCTGTGCCAGGCAGGAAGTTAAAGTGTCATTTATTTTCTGCCCGGCTGTCACCTCTGTCCCCAGGGAGGCTGAGTGCAGGTAACCACCCTGCCAAGCTCTCCAAAGAAAACGCTTTGTCTTTTCCACAATTTGAAAGCCAAATTTCCCAAAATACACCTGTACTTCTACACTGGCTCAATTCCTTGCTTTTTTTTTAATCCCAGATCTTATTTCAGTGAAATGTGACAATAACAGAAGCCTGAGGTCTCTATTAGGGGTCCTCACCTTGAAGGAGAGGTTGATAAAATGGATTATCCCGCTGCAGAGTGCTGGGAGCTTGTTCAGGAAACATTCACACCTCTCTGTGTTTAGGGTTTTCAGCTGCTCCCATTCCATTATTTTCATCCTTGGTAAATTCTGTGAGACATTTTGGTAACAGATGAACTCAGTTTCTTGCTCCCTTGAAGGCACCTGTGTTCTCTACTGCCTTCTCCCAAACCTAAAGAAAAGCATTCAGAACAACCCAAGGAAGAAAATTTGGAAATAGAAGCTTGATTTCCACACTCATCAGCAATAAATCACCACCAAACCTGGGAGCTGTTGGACCTAAGGATACACCAAAATTCCTGGAGGAGCTGCTCTGGTACTGTGGCTTCTCAGGAATAAATTTGCACCATCAGGGGACAACAGCAAAATTTCATGGTCTGAGAAAGGACACACCTGCTAAAACTGGAGTCAGGTCCTGTCATGCCAAGTCCCAGATTCTTACAGAAATTCCTTCTTTGACTTTCTCCTGTTTGGACACCACCTGACTTTAATCACTTCCCTTTCTGAGACTAAAAATCAGCAAAATATGTTGCTAGTGCACATTGAAAACTTCAGTCTGAGGATCCCAGCTTCACCAAATGGTACCAGCTGAGGGGGAACCCAAATTCCCTCCTGGATTTACTCATGTTTGTTCCCCTTTTATATTTGCCCACAGGCAGCTCAAGGGAAAGCAAACACACAAATATTTAGGGGTTCAACTGCCTTCTCTATCCAGGCTCCTGTTTGAGGTGGCCACTGCATCCCTCCTGGAATGCCTCAGATTCACCTGCTCAGCAGCTCTTTCACCTGGGAATTGAAAGGAATGAGGGACTCATCTTTACAAACAAACTGTGGGTCTGCTGGAGATAAAACCAGCACTGAGGGATAAAAGAGACAATGGGGAGGATTCCACTTACGGATGAAGGGAATGAGGGAGATTTGGCTTTACAAAAAAACTGTGGGTCTGCAGATAAATAAAGCCAGATACTGAAAGATGAAAGAAACAATGGGAAGAACCATAAATTCCATAAGGAGTTCCACCGAGTGACACAAGGAAAGGACAAAGGGTGGGGTGAGGGGGAATTATACATTAGAAGGGGATTTAGGTATCAGGAGTTTTGGGGAGTCTGTACCTCTCAAATCCCTCAGCCAATGGGGAAAGAGAGAGGGAAATGCAGCTGGGAAATTGGGATAAAAATGAGGCTGTGTCCTCCAAAAATCTGAGAGACCCCAGGGGAAATGCCCCATGGCCTCTCCCTTTATTCAAATAAAGTTCAGGACTCCTCTGTCTCATTTTTGGACATAAACCTCTGGGTTTTGTGGATTAATTTTCCTGACAGAATTTTCCCTGCTCCTGCAGAAAGAATCTGTATCCTTCTGCTAAAATGGTACAGGTTCATAATTACAGCACCTGCTTGGAATGCAGGAGGTTCAGGTTTGAATCTTTTCAGGGAAGAGGAAACTGAACCAGAATCTCACATCTGACTGAATGTCTCAATTTATTAAAAAAAAAAAAAAGAAAAAAGAAAAAAGGTAGGTACACCATCCTTATGACTTTGTTTTGCTTTACTTGGACCAAACTACTGCAAGTACTTGCAGTAAAATAAATTTTTGAAAGAATGGTTTCATTCCAGACAGAAATGGAAAATACTGAAAACATAATTTAGTTCAAATATGTCTCTAAACTCAGGCAAAGAATAAAGAGGAAAATACTTGCTCAGACAATTCCTGTATTTAATCCATCCTGTTCCTGATTAAAGTGTCTTGTTTTTTTCTTCTACTTCCAAACCAGTTTCTTTCTCCATGCTCTTCTCCCATCTCCCTCCTGATGTCCTCTCATTCTTTCAGCTTCCTCCAGGGAGGTGGGCCAGACCTTACAGCTGAAAAGGATGGGTTATAGCCTGCAGTGATGCAATTTGCTGGCCTAGAACATCCCAGGGCACCCTGGTGGATCTGCTGGACTCAAGCACAGCCCTGACCTGCTGATTTCCCAAAGCACTGCAGACCTGGAGCAGCAGGAAGCTCCCACCTCACTGGACAGCTCAATAGTTTATTTACAGGACCTGATGTCAGCTTGAACATGTGGCAGTTGGAAAGACGACTTTTGTACTCTGGGAAGAGCAGAAGCTGTTTCCTTTGCTTTGGAATGAGATCTCCAAGCTGATCTCAGGCTTGAGCTGCAGAAAAAGAATTTTCTTTGCTCCCATCTCACCAGTGGAGAATAAAGACTGCCAAACTGCTCTAAAACCTGTCCTTAAGCTGTTTTGGGTATAAACCCCAAAATTTACCAACAAGTGGGTCCCAAAGGGGTCCAGCAGGGTTAAACACTGCTTGGGGGTGACAAGAGAATGGGACAACACTGCAGCTCTGGAGTGGGAATGTTGTGGAACATTTGGAATGCACAAGCAGGGATCAGCTGCACCTCTGTCCATGACATCAGGTGGTTCTGACTGTTTCCACTGTGCTTTTCGTGTCCACCAAGGAGTCCAAGCTCCCTACACCCTTCAAGTCCCAGCTTCCCAGCACCCTGTGGGAAAAGCCTGTGGAAAAGCCTGGATGTGGCTCTCAGCGCCGTGATTCCACTGATGAGCTGAGCAGGTGTTGGGTCATAGGCTGGACTTGATCTTCTCAAAGGTCTTTTCCAGCCCAGTCCATTCTGTGCTTTTGTGGTGGGACACAAACAAATCCAGAGGTCCTTGGGAATATCCCATGCAAAGTGTGGATGGAATTAATCTCTGAGAGCTACCATGGACACAAGGACAGCAGTCCCAGGGGACAAATCCTTTCTAAACTTTGTCCCATTCTTCACAAGAAAAATGTTCTGCAAACTCTGGCCTGAAAACACTTGTTAATTCCAAGTTTGCTGTGAAATACTGCATCAGCAGAGCCAATTCTCCCATTCTGTAAAAATAAATCTCAGTAGGAAATCCACATGGACTCCATTTCCTCCTGGGCCACTCTTCCCCTACTGGGAGCTAAACCAGATTGTGCAATTTCCCCAGCAGGAGATGTTCTGTGATGTCTCTGCTCTAGCACGGCACCATCGCATCAGAAACCCCACAGCCCTCACGCCTGATTCTGTTCTACCCAAGTTCATTCATAGAACATCTTCTTTTCATCAAGGAAATCCTTGAGAGCAACTCAGCATTTGGAAATTCAGCGTGAGATTATTCAATAAACTGGTTTTAATGTCCAGGACAGGGTTGTGTTTTGGGTTGTTTTTTTGTTTTTTTTTTACCATCAGTGGCAATGGAATTCTTCCTCAGCCTGCACTTTAAACTGGGGCTGTGATCTGCAATCAACTGACCCAGTGTATGTACCAGGGCTAATCCATACTGCTCCTCTTTGTGATTCCCTCCCTCCCCTCACACATCCCTGCTTTGTTTTCCTGACCTAGTTTGAGAAATCTCTGCCACCAAAAAGTTGTTCAGTACCAGCAAGGATGAGTTTAGCAGATTGGCAGCATGTGGAGCTGGAAAGTGATTTTTTCATGGGTTTTCCTATGAGAGGAAGGTTAGCAGCAAATCAAGAAATCATCCTGAAATTTTGAGATACTTTGAGAGGTTTGGGTGTATAATTTGTGAGCACACAAAATAAGTAATTGTTTACTAATAAAGCAAGAAATAAGAATGAGCAATTGTGCTTTGACTATTTAGCAGAAACATTTTGAGAAATGCAACTATTACTCCAAGCTCAGAGTGCCAAATATTCGTAGTTTTGCCTAAAATAAGGCTTCTGTTTTCCTGAGAAAAGCTGAGATTTCAATTAGAAAGCTGAAAAGATTCAATGAAGATTTTTAATTTTCTGTTCTGTTTAAACACACATGGTTCTTCCTAGAGAACTATTATCAGGGCTTTTTAATTAGGTGAGGAAAGAGGCTTAGGTGGAAAAATATCCGAGCAGTGCCAGTAATGACAAAATCTGTCATTAGAAAAATGCCACAGCTGCCATCCACAGCACCTTGAACCTTGGTCTTGTTCCTGTTTAGAGAAGAACTCACTGTGAGAGGTGAGCAGCAGCAATGGATGCACAAAAAAAAATCCCACAAAAATCCCCCAAAACTCCCCCAAAACACAGAAAGTAAATAATCCCAGTTTTTGATGGATAATAGAGCTCACAGCAGCACTTGAGCTGATGGTGCACAGGAGATCTCTCTGAAGCCCCTTTTTGCCTTTATCAGGAGGTTTTATAAACAGCTGCTCATTGTTGCCCACACATCCCTTTCAAGAATAAATTTTTTAGGGGTGCACATTGAAAAAATCAGTTTATTGTTTTATTTCCAAATTCAAAAGGTTAAAGTAAGATTATAGGAAGTCAAGGGAACTTCTTCCAGCCACCTTATTGTGGACTAAAAGTAATTCTTAATTTTAACTGCGCCATTTATTCTTTACTTGATTTCATGTGAAGTCAGTAAATTAAAGCTGAGAACACCCAAGACTCTTGTTCTGTATCACAGTAAATGAATATACACCCTACGGCACTGACTGAGCAACAGGTTTGAAATCAGAAGGCAAGCACTTTGTTCAAAGAAAGGGGAAAAAACCCGTAAATAATCACCCAGGACAAAGTAAGTTTGGGAGTCTGTTTTGATTTTAAAAATCTCCATGCACTGTTGCTTCAGATCTCTGGGAAGCCTTAGAGTGGCTCCCTAGAACAGAGGCTGGACAGAGTTAGAGAATAAAGTGAATATTTATTAAAGGCCTTCAACAGATACACCCTGGGCAGTCAAAGCCTCCCAGAGGCTGCACCCAGGATGGACAATGGTCAGGAGTTTTTCAGACAGATTTAAGTTTGGTCTGTTTGCATATCAGGGGTTAATTGTCCAATTACAGCTTCAGGTAATGAAGTCACATTTCTCCAGTTTGCTGCCTCCCAATTTTGTTTTTACTTTTGGGGCCTGAGGCTGTGAGGTGTCCTTGGATGTCAGGCCCAGAGGGATTGTTCTTTCTGACCAAAGTGTGAAAACAGTAACTACACTTTTATATGGAGTTTAGAGCTGTGCACCAATGAAGTACAGGATTTAAAAAATATAAAAGCTAAAATCTTAAGGCATCAGGAGGACACAAAGTGAAGCTGTGATTTCAGCTCCCTCCCAGGAGCCGGGCTTTAATGAGGAACATTCCCTTGCCCCAGCCGGTCCTGGGGCTGGATCTCATTAGCTTGTGGGAGCAGAGTGGAACAGAGGTGGCTTCAAAAATGTCCCAGGGCACCGTAAGAACCAGAGCAAATCAGCACAGACGAGGGGAGGACAGGTGCCAAAGCAATTCCTGAGCTGTTGTCCCCTGGCTTTGGGTGGCAGGAGGACAACCGGGGTGTTGTGGCACCAGCACAGCTTCACACGGTGCCACGGGGACAGATTAGCTCATCTGGCAGTGACAGGCAGAGCCTGGCCCGTGTTTGCTCCCAAACATCACCTTTCCCAAGGCGGAGAGCATTGCCACCCTGTCTGTCCCCAGCAATGAGTGTCACTTATCAAAAGGAACCTCCGGGCAGAGCTGCCGTGGAATGACAAGGCTGGAGGGAAGGAGCACAATGAGCCATTGAGGAGGGAAAGGAGAAAGCTGTTTGCCACAGGGCAGGGTTACCGGTCTTTCTGAAGCTGAGGAAAGGTAATTAGAGGTCCTGGGTAATCAATTCCCCTCACGTCACTGTAATGGGAAAAGGACCTGCACAGCTTTTCCAAGGAATTTCACGTCCTGCTGGAGACTCCCTTTGCTTTAACCACATGGAATTTCAGTGTAGTCCTCCCAGTGTGAACACTCCGGGAAATAATTGCAGCACTGGAGAACTCTAGCTGTACAATGGCTTTTGGTATTTCAAGTCTGTCTTACTCAATTTAATGTCTTTTGCCACCAAAAAAAGCTGAACAGTCAGGTCAAACTTGGAAATGTGAGACATTAAGAATACCTGCCTGTTCTTGTGATATGGAATAAATATTCTTAATCCAATAATGAGTATTTTGGTAAAGGTACTGACACAAAAGACCCCAGCCCAAACAAATAAACCTATGTCAGCGTCCCAGCCTGGATCTATTGGAGTAAACACCCAAAATAAAATTGTAAATCAAAGTGAAACAAACCCAACAAAACCCAGACAAAAGCCAGTTTCACCTCAAAAATCCCTGCTGTAATCAAAGTTTGTAAAAAGTATCATAAAAGGAAAAATTGTCCTGGAATGGGAGGGTATCAATCATGGTGGGAAAGGCAGTTGTCCTGGGATGAAAACACTTCAGAAAAAAGAAGAAGTGATAAATTGATGAGTGAAGGAAAGCTAAGGAAAAAGTGACTTATGGCACTCTGAAATATTTGATATCTGCCAGGCACAACAGGTGCGTGTGGGAAGAACGATGTGTTCCCTTAAATATGAAGGAAGGGGGAAGAGGAACAAAAGGAAAAAAAAAAAAAAGGGACAGAAAACATGGAGCCAGTGACTTTGAATGATTCCTGCAGAAGCAGCAGCAAGCTGAAGTGACAGATCCCTCTCAAGAACTTTTAAACATATTGAAAGTGATTCCCTTCCCAGCAGCTCAAAGTCAGAGCAGACAAGACACACAAAGGAAGGGTGGGAAGGGTGGAAATAATTATCCAGAATCCGTGGTGGGGAACAAAGGGACTGAGTTCCTTGTCACACAATACCTCGTGTCTCAAACACCTCATCTGAAAAGTAAAGACCACCCTTTCTCCTGACAGATTTTTAATTGCACGCCATTCACAGGCAGGCAAGGCTCTGTCACTGAGAAGTATTAATCCTCCTAATTAAGGGGAGTGCTTGAAAAGCAGTCAAGAAAACAAGTGAAAGAATGAAAGGAGCTGAATAACATCAGAAATAAACACCAGACTCCTTGCTGAATATGACACCGGCATTGGGCAGAGCCCCCAGGGAGGGCAGTGCTGGAGACAGATCAGGGTTTCTTGAGGAGCATTAAAAGCCTGAGGAACATTTTAATTTTAAGGGTATAAAAGCCCCTCTGGAGTGGAGCACAGCAAGTGGGATGTCTGAATGGAGCCCTGCAGCTTCCACTGCCTGAAGTTATCTCAGGCTCTTTTCTTGGCTCAGCATCTACAGGGTAAACAACCAAAATGGAAAACTCACCTTGAAACAAGAATTGAAACTCAAGACATGGAAAAAACAGCAAATATTTTATAAATGTTTCTCCCTTTGCTTCTGCATCCCAACCCATAAATTGGGAGCATGGAAACCACAGTCTTCATGGAATGGTTAGAGAGCTGGAGGCAGAAGCAGCAGTGGGATGGTGCCCTGGAATTCAGATATTTTTATATCTCCATTATCAGTGCCCTTGCAGATCAGCAGCTGTGTCGGCATGTCACAAATCAGAAGTAAGGAGATCTCCCCAACTTCAATGGGAATAAACATTTCCACAAAAGTGCTATGTTGAAGGTCTTTGGAACTCTTCCTCGACAACTCCAAAGCACTTGGGATTTCTTCCTAAGTAATAAATAGTCATGGTACCTTAGCAATAATTTGGGTCTAAATTCTCTAAGTGAAGTAAATTAAGTTCACATTTTCAAGTCATGTTTTTAGTCTTCATTGTGTATTTATCAGACTTTCTGTTCTCATATTTTGGGGTTTTTGTCCTCCATCTTTTCAAGCTTGGTTCAAGTCTTACTTTTTACATTTTTCCTTTTACTTCTTGGTGTCTGCAGCAGCTTTTCCCCAGTGCTCTTGGGCTCTGTCATTGAAGATGGCTCAATCAGATTCTGGATTCTTTATTTTACCAGCTTCCTTTATCTATTTATCCATTTACCTCCTTTTTAAAAATTATATGTATTCCTGATATCTTTCACATTGACTGTGAATAAATTCCTGTCCTCTCCCATACTCAAGTCTGACCTCCTCAACCACGAGTTCATTCCCCACTTCCCTTCAAATATTTATTTCTTCTTTTAAAACCAGTTCAGACATACTTTTGCTTCTTGTATTATGTCCCAAGCGCCTGAGAAAATGGAATTGCTCGGAAACTTTTTTGCAGAAGCCATAAAAGCCTTAAAGTCCTTCATTCCCCAGTTCAAACAATGGAATAAGGAAAGCCCTGTTGCCTCAGCACTGTAAAAGCAGTAATTCACCAAATTACAGCAGGGTATGAAGGTCAGTAATGCAGCCAGTCCTCCTCAGCTGGAATTCCTGACACACAGGAGCCATTGTCCATCAGAAATGAGAAAAGAGAATTACTGAGGATTTCTTCCTCTCCCTGAGTAAACAAGGTCAGACATGACATCCAAGAAAACCCCTAAGTCAGCAAAACAAAAAGGGATTGTGCTCTTCCAGGACAAATATGGTCAAAAGGAAAGGAGGAAAAGGCCTTTGGACCATGTGAAGAGAGAGTTGTCAAAGGCAACTTTTATTTCATTGTGATGCTATTTCAGCACAACTCTATCTCCGGCATTTCTGGAGGCAAAAAAAATGAAAAGCCAAATAATTGCTGGAGAACTGAAGTTAAAAAAACAAAATACTGATCCACATTCCCAGAAATGGATTTCAGTAAACTTTTTATTTGATCCTCTGAACTTTTAGAGTGAGAAAAAGGAGAAAATAGTCTTCAATTAACACATTCTGGAATTTTGAGTCCTGTGGTCAAAAAGTACAGAAAATATTAAATTACAATAATTCATTTAACCTCAGAGACTTGGTTTCATCAGTGCCTCATAAGATTTTTCTTTCAGAATGGTGCTTTATATTTGAAACTCTATTATAAAATGAAGTCTTAAAACATTGCTTGGAAAGCAACAACTCTTGTCTAAAACAGATGCTCCCCAAACAGCGTTGGTTCTCCCCATCTGAGGAGATAATCAGGGAAAGGATCTATGCTCATTAAAACAACTCAGCATTGGAATGAGGAGTTGAGATTATAAAAAACTTACATTTTCCACACACTCAAAGAGAAATCTGTAGCTGAAAACTTGTAGAAGTGTGTGACACCACTGAAAATCTCCACAGCCTTCAATTGCTGGTATTTAGCTTGGATTATTTTTGTATTATCTTTAAATGCTGTTAGAAAAACCTTTGGGAGATGTGGGCTGAATTTCTATTTTTCTTACTGAAAGTCAATTTAATCAGCGAGGCAGGAAAAGATCAAATTAGAGTAGAGCATTAGCAAAAATTTAAATATCATCTTTCTAGCACATAACCTCATTTCAGAAAGCAGCACTACTCTCCTCCCAGGGGGGCTGACATTTAAATATTTATGGGATCAAATCCTAATGACAGAAGATTTGCTCACCCTTCTTTCCTCGACAAAAAAATGACACAGTTCTGGGATATCTCTCCAAGTATTTAAATTGTGCTTCCTTTTAAGCAGCAATAATCAGGGATTTCTCCTGTTTTGCCTTTAGTGGGGTCAGCAGGCTCAGCTTCATCAGGTCATGGCAGGGGCCTTGTCCACACCCTCAGTGTGGCTTCAATCCAAAGCTGGCTGAGGGGTTTTACAATAAAACACATCAATGGATCATCAGCTTTCTAGGAGCTCGTTCTATCAGCTCCAACTGCTCATTTGGATCACATTCTCACTGACAGCAAACTCACAGCTCATCTCGGAGCAGCCTGACAGTTAAGCTGATTTTACACCGATTTAACACAAATCTGAACATCCTGGGACTGCTCAAACTTCAAATGGGAGCTTAAGGTTGGTGTAAGTACATCAACTACTAAATAAATTCTTTAGTTATCAACTGCTGGAGTGTTAATTTAAGGACAAAATGAAGTTTTAGGAACATATCTTCATAGAAATCATGGAATGGTTTGGGCTGGAGGGGACCTTAAAATTCATCCCCTGCCATGGGCAGGGACACTTTCTACTATCCCAGGTTGCTCCAAACTCTGCGCAGCCTGGCCTTGGACACTGCCAGGGATCCAGGGCCAACTTCCTTGGTCCCTTTGAGGAAAACACAACTTTACCCTAAAATTCAGACTGAAATATTCCACATATTCAGCGGGCAAGACACAGCAGATGTTGAGCCAGCAATTCCTCTGTGCTGGAAAAACATGGGATTATCACTGCTGGAAAGGAGAGCTCCCCACGCAGGGCAGGTGTTGCTGTCTGAGGGGATCATGACCAGACAACTGGCAGGGTCTGAGGTCTCAGGGCATGTTGGACAAACAGCTCCCTGGAAAATGAAGCTTTGCCCACATGGCACAGCTAAGGTGACACAGCCCCCTGTGAATCCATGCATTAACCCTTTGTTCCCCACGGGAGAGGCAGAGAAACAGTTGGCTCCCTGCTGATACTGATAAAACATGATCGTAAGCCAAGTTTCTTATTAAAACAGTGATTTCAAGTGGTAATTTTTACTTTTCTCTGGTTGTCTCTGCAGGAATAAGAAATCCACTGCTACTCAAGCCATCCTCTGATAGAGTTACGACAAATATGGCAAAAAAGACACCAAAAAAATTGAAAGAATCAGGGACTGGATTAAAACAAGCAGGGAAAAAGCTGCTGGAATGATTCCCCTCTCTGCTCACACCTGATCCCTTCTTGCTTTCTCCACTGAGTTCTTCAGCAGCTCTGCAAAGCTTTCCCCCTAAGAAGCAACAACCTGAGCTGAAACAGTTCTCAATCATCTTTTCACCACTCAAAGCAGCAAATTCAGCCCCTAAAGATCTCCAGGACCCTTGGCTGGCATTCAGAGAGGTGCTCAGAACACCTTATTCCAATGAGACCACCCTTCCCTCTGGGTTAGATGGAGTTTTTATGGGTCAAGTTGCAGAAAAACTTGTACATTTCTTCATGTCCAACATTGTGATCTTACAGGCTCTAAGTCTGTTCCTCATTAGAGGTGACATTTGAATTTCAGGGGGTGTGGATGATGCTTCTTTGTTTTCTGCTCTATTTTTATAGCCATTTCCACTGAGTTGTTTCTTAAAGTGATTTTAGTGTTTGATGTGTTTAAGCAGTACAGAATGTGTAGTGAAATTCATGTATGTAAATGTATCTGTCACTTCATCTTCTGAAAGAAAGTCACATATCCCTATCCACTCTTCATCCTAAGCACAAATATAATTTATCCATCAATATCAGAGGCAAAAGAACCCAACAGAATCTACCTGGCGTCATTGTGGAGTAAATGACTGTCCCACAACACTGCACACAACATAAGCTTTTCCTCCTCCTGGCACCCCTCAAAGAAAGCCTTTTATCATGACACAGAATGTCAGAGGGTTTCAAATGATTAAAGGCAAGAACAAATCACAACTCTTCCTCCTTCCCCCCACCCCCCCCAAAAAAGATGAGTGTAAAGCACCTTGGGATTTGTCTGCATAAAAAGCTTGGTACAAAATAATTGTTGTAAAAACGCTTGGCAGCATTTGTCAAATGCTGTCCTTTGAATAGGTGACATCTCTATTAAACCCCCTCTCCACCAGGATTCCATTCAGCAGCAGCAAATGGGAAGTGTCAGGCAGCCACAATATATTCCCAGCTGATGCAACTAAAAAAGAATCTCATGCAAATTCCGGCAGGCTTCAGATGCACTTTTAAAACACTTTCCTTAGAGCTCTGGTTTTTATTTGCTGACAGATGCTTTCACAGGCCTGCTCAGCTCTGAAGCTGGCAGGGAATAATCACCCAGGCAGAGCAGCATGGGCAGAATAAGCACACTGAATAAATCCCCGTGTTTTGAATGAAACTTGAGCACTTTTGCCAATATCAACAGGTACCACACCATTATTTCCTGGAGATTCATCTGCCTGTGTAAGCTGTCCCAGTTCTCCCTGGCAGGAAAGGGAAAGCTGCTTTCAAATTTCACCTACATCAGCACCAGTGAGGAGCAGCACCACAAAAACAGAATTAGTTCCAGTTTATATCAAGATTACAAAGGTTGAAACCCTTGAAATTTCAATTTTCCAGTCAGTGAAATGAAGACAGCAAGTAATACTTGCCTACCTTAGGAGGGATTTGGGCTGACAGTTTTACTCAGCATTCACAAACTTCCCACTCAAATAATTCACATATTCTAAATTTGCCTCGAGTTCATCCTGTGCCTAACGCCAGTGATTTCAATCTCCTCTCACCAGAAGCTGTCTGGTCAGCTTTTTTTCGTGCCTGGAATATGTTATTTTCTGCTGCTGTGGCCAAACACAACACAGGCAGCTCCTGTGGCACCCGGCCAGACCAGGGTTCTTACCTGGCAGCAAAGCCCCAGTGCCAGCTCAGCCTGAGTGCATCTCCCTGCTCAAAAAACAAGAAACCGCAAGGAACTCCAGAAAAATTTCATTTCCCTTCCCACTTTCCAGCCTGTAGGAGTGAGGGATTTCTGCTCCAGGCTTTTTAATTAAAGTTTCTCTTCTACCACTGCACTGGGTTAGCCCTGGAGCTGTTCTTTGGCTTGCAGAGCACCTGTAGAACCAAGGGCTGGAGATTCCTGGAATACAGGAATGTGTCAGGCTGGAAGGGGTGAGCAGGATGGCTGCTGCTGAGACTGGGATCAAAGCAGACACACAAAGCTTGGGCTGCATCCTCCCTTGTCCATGTGCAGGATCACCAGGAGTGCAGGAAGGAGCAGGAACCCAGAAGTCAGCATTCAGTTTAAGAAACCAAAGTCACACTAGGATTTTAAGTCACAAAACTGTAATAAAAATGCAATTTTCTTTGTAAAAACTGCAATATTAAATTACCACCGCTGGCTGTCATTGAAATCCCCCATCAGTGCCTCAGTTTACCTCTTCAGAATTTAGCTTTTCCTGCACTTCTATGCTGGACCAGAATCCCCCAGTCATGTTCTGAGCTGTTTTCTGCCTGTGTCCTGGCACTGAGGGACTGAGATCCCAGTTCTGCATGACAGAATCACAGAATTCCGGGACCGGACAGGCTGGAAGGGCCCCCCTTTGGTTCCACATTCCTGCTCCAGGGCCATCCCAGAGCACTTGGTACGGGATTGTGTCCAGGTAGTTCTGGAATATCTGCAGTGAGGAGACTCCAGCCCCTCCCTGGGTTCTGCTCAGGGCTGGGCAGTGGCCAGGGCAGAATTTCTGTGTCCTGTGCAGGGAATTCCTGGAATTCCTGCCATTGCTGGGCCCTGGAGCAGAGCCTGGGCCCTGCCCTGAGCCCTCCCTGCAAACACTGACAGGTGTTGAGCCCTTCTTTCTGACCAGTTCAGGACTCAAGATACAAAAAAAGCCTCTGGCAGATCACACATATTAATTAATCCAGTTATTATTAACAAGCAATATCAATTAAACCAGTTAAAATATCATTTAAAAGCTCATCAGAGAAAGAGGCAAAGTTATCTCTTCTCTCCTACAGCTTCCTAACCTTGATGAGGGAAACCAAGTGCAGAGCTCAGGAATCATCTCTCAAGAAAACAAAGCTACAGTTAATGGATGTTCCTGTGCTATTTTGGAGGTGTCCTTCCTTAGCTTATCTATAAAACTGTTAAGGATTAAGAATTAAGAAAAAATAACAGGGAAGAGTTGATGGAAATAGAGTCTCTCTCTTGAGCTGGTTGCCAGCTGAATCCAACAGCCAACTTAATTTATTTTGCCATCAAATGGCAAAACAAGCCCATTACAATTTTTTAGCAGAATTTTAGAAAGTGACATGTGTTGGAGATTAAAATGAATGAAAGAGAACCAAAACCTCATAATTTTGGAACATCGTGTCCTGGAACACAAGAGAAAATTTGGACCTGAAAATCAAGATTCATTTTCACAGCAAGAATTTCCCATTTGCTGCCAAAGAAGACAAAGAGAAAATTGGAGAGTTAATGAAAAATAAGCCAAAGCCCACAACTTCAGTACAGAACAGGGACATGGATGATACCTAAAAGTGAATTATAATCTTTTGGCTGTGTTGTTGTCCAAAAGAGGCCACACAAGAAGCAGCCACACAAAAGCTGGGACTGCAGTGCTGCAGGAAATGGATGCATTGGAAGGGTGAGGCGTGAAGAAGGGCTGGAGCTTCTTTCTGAGAAAGAATACTCCACAGCTGGGCCTGGTGAACCCCAAATTATAATAATATATGGACTTACATGTAGTATTAGGCCACTGATTAATTGAGAGGCACATGAATACAGAATTAGCATATTTAACAATAGAATTCTGAAAAACTCTGTTAATCAGGATGTTCTTTGTTTAATGGGAGGCCCTGACTGGTTTCTCAGGCTGCTTTTCAGCCCAGGTGGTCACAATTTACCCAAAGCCACTGAGCAGTAGAATTTTACCACAAAATACTGCAAGGATTTATCTTCAGACCAAGTCAAAGTCCTTCCACTCCCAATCAAAACATTTTACGTATCCCAGTCATTTTTTCCATAGAAAAGTCCTTAATTTTTCCCATTCAAAGGAAGAGTTTAAAACAAAGGGCCGGACTGATGGATACAGAGAACATTCAGAGCTCTAATGAGGAGCTTTGCCATAGGGCCAGTAATTTTTAAACAAGGAGGTTAAATTCTTCACGGAACTCAGGAATCAGTCATGAACAAGCCCAAATTACTCCACAGCTGTCAGCACGCAGCTCCTTGAAAGAGGAAATGGAGATGAGGTTAATTTGATAGAAGACAAGCTCTGCAGGTCAGTCCATCTGTACATGAACTTTTTTACTTCACAAACTACCCCTGCAGGCGAACTCTTTTCAAGTAAGATTTTACACCCTAAGGAATGTCCATTCTTCTCCCTGTATCTCTTTCCTGTAAATTATAGCATTCTTTAGGTTGGAAAAGTCATCTAAAATAGAGTTCAGCTGTTCACCCAGCACTGCCCTGTTCACCATTGAGCCATAAGTCCAAGTGCCACATCCATGCATTTTTGGAAGATTTCCAGGTGATTCTACCACTTCCCAGGGCAGCCTGCTCCAATACCTGACCGCTCTTTCAGTGGAGAAGTTTTTCCTAACATCCAGTCTTAATCTCTCCTGGTACAACTTGAGGCCATTCCCCCTCATCCTGCCGCTTGATCTGGGAGAGGATATCAACACCAACGTCTCTGCACCTTCCAGCTGCATTCTGAATGATCAATCCACAGTTCTGACATTCAGCATAAAATTGCTGCCTGGAGCAGGAGAAAAAAATTAGACCCTGGGTTTGCCAGACATCGGAAATCATCCATAAATCTCGTCAAGAGTGTGGGACACAGAGCCTGCTGGGTGGGCAGGGCCGAGCAGAGGCTGCGGAGGTGACGGGCAGAGGTGACAAGAGGAGGTGACAAGAGCAGATGACGGGCGGAGGTGGCGATGTCCCCGTGCGCTCCGGCCGCGTTCGGGCCAAGGGCGCTGTCCGCGGTGCTGAAACACCGAGCGCCGCTGCCACCGCGGCCCGTCACCGACAGGGGACCCGGGGCAAGGTGGCAACCCTAATCTTCAGCAATCTTCATTAATATTCATCAATCTTCACCAATGAACATTCCCCTGCACCCACGGTGACCCAGAGTCCCGTGCCTGGTCTACTTACCACGTTTTTAAACTGCTGCACTCCAACATTTGTCCAGAAAGGAGCTCCTGAGGTGAGATAAAATCCGACTTCATCCCTGTCATATCTAGAAAGGATTCCTGGGATTCATCACCAAAAGTAAAACTGCCCCTTGGAGCACCATCCATACCTCAAACTAACCTAGTGTGCCTAAAACTCCAATTTCCTCCCAGGCCTGCAGAGGTTTTGGGAGCCGGGAATCACCTAGGACATCAGAATGGTCTTTCAGGGTGAAAGTTGTGTCAGCTTTAACAGGTGGTGCTTGAGATGAAGATTCAAGGGCCATGAGAGCATCAGTAACAAATGAAATTGTCTTGATGCATCTTTAACATGAGAAAAGCAGAAACTAAAACAAGTCCAACCTTTCAGCTACAGCTCACATGGTAACAGTAGAAATAATGGAGACACTCCCAATTAACCAAAGCTCTTAATGAATCCATCGCAAGCATCAGGATTTAACTGAAAACAAGAAATTTTATTAATTGGCTTAAAAACCTGAATTGTTTTCATTCCACGTTGGGATAAGTATTTAAAGTTTTGCTCTACAGCTGAAACAGCTGTTGGACTAAAGATTAATAAAACCCAAAAATCCAGGGTGGAAAATCAGCTCAAGCAGATACAGGAGGCAGCTCTAAAATGTACTTCTGTTCAGAACAGCGAAAGCACCGGGAGCCTGACCAAGCACAAACACTTTGACACTGCAGCAACCGTGCTTTGAGAAAAAGATTCATTAAAACCATTCACGGAAAATTCACATCTGCCCACAGTGATCAAAATAGAAAGGCAAGAAACAGCTTGTTCCTAATTCTTTCCCTGTTTGCCAGCCAAACCCTCTGTAGTTCAAATAATTTCTCTGAACTCTGCCTTTAAGCTGGATTTTATATATTCTTATATCACAACTGCTCAGAGGCTGCTTTCAATGTGATTTAAATTAGCAGCTGAGTGGCTCCACACGCTGCTGAGGGGTTTCTGGTGCTTGTGGGCTTTCACCAGAACATCATCACACAGTTCCAGCAATGAACAGAACAGGATACCCTTGTCTCTTTTCCTGTTCCTCGATGTTCCTTGGCACCACTTCCAGGAGCTTTAAACACAACGAGTAGATCTTGAAAGACAGAAACTCCTTCAGAGACTCGAGCCACTGAAATCAGAATCTCTGAAGAAATGAAATAGGGATTCTAATGAGCTTTTCCTCACCAAAGAAAACAGAGCTCCTGCTGTTGTGGCCGCGTGCTAAGGGCTGGGATGAAGACATCTGTTATCTGACAGGTTACATTTGCACCTAATTTCATTAAATTCTCTTTCTCCAGCCATTTCACCCTCTCATTACTGCACCACCTGAACATCTGTCTGCAAAATTAATCCTTGCAATGCCATGAAAAAAAATGGCAATAGCAAAATATCACAGCATGACACAGAGCTTGCCAGGAGTGTTTCAGGGAAACAAAAATTCTGTATGGAATGCCTTTGAAACTGATTCTTTTCCCTCTCCAAGAATAAACATTTTGGAAAAACAAAGACTTCTCGGGTGTAAAATTATTTCTAGTCATAAATACACATATGCAGATCTGATTACGTCTCATGTTTGGCATGTTAGAGATGTGGCACATTTGTAAATCTGCAGAGATTTTTATTTTATTTTGTTTGAACTTTACAATGAGAATCAGGGCCCCAGAGATGAGGAAAACAGTTTGATTATCAATTCTTAAGATCTCACTCTACCCTAGAGAGTCTCACACACTTGGAATGGTTGAGAATTCTTACAGTAAAGGATAAAGAGTTGTACAGGGTTAGACAAGAATTTCTGTCCTGGTTCAGAGGTCAGAACTGTGGGTGCTGTGAAGAAACAAAGCCCCACTGAAATTCTGTATTCTGTATTTCTGCATTTTCTGATTTTTTTTTGTCCTTTAAATCTTTACTTTCCTTCCTAAGAGTCATAGTAGATCCCTTCCTCTACACCACCTAAATATTTTCCAAATCCTCTTTTTGATCAAGCTTTTCAATACCTCTCAGGTGTGTCCCTAAACACAGATATTTAATTTCTCTAATCAGTCCCTTCCTCCTCCCATTTGTTCATTTTCCCACAACAATTACTCACCAGATAATGTGGCAGACAAACCCCTGAGCCTATCCTGGGTGTGCTGCCCCACAGAAAGAGAGGAGCTGGGAAGCCAACAACAATAATTGTTTTTCCACAGGCAAGATATCAGCTGGAAGCCATGGCAGTTCTCTTCTGATAAACAGCAGCTTCTCACCCAGAAGTGAGTTTTATGGGATTTTATCTACACCACTGAAGTCACTCCATTTACTTCATCCCAAATTACTTTTCACTGGGAAAATGAACCCTTTTGAGATAACATTTGTGGTTATAACCCCACAATCTCCAGGACCTCACACACAGCAAGTATTTGTGGTTTCCTTAAATGTCCTCCTGACTTGTGCACAGTTTGTGATGCTCAGGCAGAAAATTTGCATACTAAAAATGCCTAAAAATGGCCAAACAACATTGTCAAAAACAAGGATCAACTTTTATTGCTCTTTTCAGGCCTTCAGAGCTTGAGTACATCTCAAAAAGTGACATAAACACTTTGAGGTAGGGAAAAAAACCCCCCCTATAAATAGATATTTCTGTGAGGCTTTTAAAATTTGCCTCCTCTTTTTTAGGGGCTTGGGGCAGTATTTGCTTTTTTAGTTCTTGTTTTTCCTAGAGAAGAAATCCTGTGGCATCCCGGGCAAAACCCCACAGCATCAAACTCCAGCCTAAGAGCTTCCAGTGAAGAATCCCCTTGGAAAGTGCATATTTATATTTATATTCCTTATACAACAGCTTCTACTGCACATTTACATTTATTATACAACAGCTACTGACCAAACTACGCAGGACTCAAAATAGCTGATCCCTGCCCTCTGTAAAAAAACAAAAAAAGGCTTTTTATGGGTTCTTCTTCTCACCTCGCCTCTCCCTCCCAAACTTCTATTTCTATCTCTCTGCCTCCAGCTGCACGGAGACTTTTCTGTATGTCCAAAAATTGGACTTTATTTTTTCTAAACCCAACGGCTGCCTCGAAACCAGGCAAGGTTGAATTCAATGACCTTGGAGATATTTTCCAACATTAATGATTCCAGGAAGGGCCTCAGCTCCCAAAAACCAGTTAATGATGACTTGGATCCCAGCTTTTCAGAACACTAATTAAAGACCCATTATTGTGATCAAGCTCGATGTCCTTGATATGTTCTCATAAGCCAATGAATTGGACAGGAGGAAAAAAAGAAGTGCAAACAGTCATGGGAGTAAATGATTCCAAGACATTTCCATGCAGGGCTTTCAGCCCCACTGGAAACCATGGAATAAGAAAACTTGTTGTCATTTGGCACAATGGAATTCTATCCTGATAAAAAATTCAATAATTCTTGATTTACTGACAAAAAGGGAAAAAAAATCCCACAAAAGCAACAGCAAAACAAACAAACAAACCCCCCAATAACCAAATCTTTGCTGCCTGGGACAAAGATTGAAGTGTTACAAAATATTTAGCAGTTGGTCATTGTGACAATGCCCTGAGGGGCTGGAGAGCACATTTTCCAGGTTGTCAGGGCAGTAAAAACACAGCTTGAGGTTACAAAATTCAAGATTTGGAGCTGTTGGTGACTGTTTATCATTACTGTGATAAGACACTAATGCAGTTGGGAGGCAGTGACAGACTCAGGGGCATTGTTAGAACTGCACATTTATAGAGGCCAAATATCTTTAAAAATCATCAACTTCCCTCAAGTTGTTTCAAATTTCTACCTCCAAACTACTTTTTTCTTCCAGCATATCTTTTATCTCGAGAGTGGCAGCTCCGTGGAGGTCATTTTTAGCTGTTTCTTTTTTAATCCACAACAACTGAGTGACCCTGATTGTTCCCTCTCCTTTTGCTCCATGGAATGGCTCTGGGCATATTTTCATGGCTGTAAATAGCAAAAAGCTTAATCTCAGATATAATAATTACATTCAATTCTAAGGCAAACTGCCTTTTTCTCAATAAGAAATAAATCAAAATCAACAGGACACACATTAGGAATTAGAATTATGAAAATGCCTTTAAACTCCTGCTATTTTGAGTGATTAGCTATTAAAGGACATTTATTTTGCCAGCTATATAAAAAGCCCCATGTGGTTGACTCTGACAAATGGAATAGAGAGCTCAGGAATCCTGATCTTGCAGGGCTGGGGACTGAAACACTGCTGAGCTCCCTCAGTTTGGGTTTAAATTGCTAAATTTGTTACCTCTGCATTTCACACCACTGTGGGCCCCTGTGACAGAAACGTTCACAGCTGTACTTCCTTTTCCTCAGGAGAATCTCTGCTTTCCACACAACTTCTAAGGAATAATGGGCTCCAAACTGCTTCCATAAAGCAGGAAGGGAAAGATACATTGGAGTTCTAAATATCTAAAATCCTCAGAGCTCCGGGGTAATGTATTTGTAGTGACTCACTATAGGGTAACACCAAACTGGGCCATCACCTGCCCTATTAAAATTTAATGCTGACTCTGAAGACAAAGTACACAGGAATTGAAGAAATTTGTCTGTTTTCAAGGTGAAATTCTAGGCCAAAGTCACAAGCAAAAAATCCTGACTAGAGTTCAATGGAATTTCCTCCTTTTAATCTCCACACCTTGCAGATGTGTGAAGGATTTCTTTCTAGCAATTCCATGTGATTCAATGTCATCCTCTCTGCAGAGGAGAGAAGCCCTTGGAGCATTAATAGGATTTACAAAGTGAATATGCTTTGCTCCTGCATTCATGATGGCATAAAACTTTAAAAGTCCTCACCGCAAGCTTTTAAACCTTTTAAACCCAGAGACATCAGACATCAACCACTGGGTATCAGGTTTAGGGTGGCCAGTAGGGAATACCCTCCTTTAAAGTGTTTTAGATGGAACAGGGAGCACTGAACTGGCCAAATAGAGTTTTATGTGTCAGGAACACCCTCCAATTAAACAGACTATCAGTGACCTTGTCATTTATGCAGCAAGAAATAAGGAGAGGGAATGATAACCAAGCCAGGGACGCTCTCGTCTGAAAGACTGGGCTCGTCCCAAGCAGTAGAAGACCAGCACTTGGTCTAGAAAAACCAAAATATGTAACTAACACTAATATTTGCTTTGATCTCTGATTCATTTTTTATCTCAAATTGTCGTGATCTGCTTTGGAATTCTGTTTTTAAATGCAGTTTCTGATTTATGTCTTACAACAAGACAGCTTTAAACTTCTAAAACATCAATTCTATCTGAATCTTAAGAGTTTCTTTATGCAAATGAACACTGTGCTTGCTAAAAGGCTTTTTCAGCATCTAAGACGTTCCTAAAGGTAGTTTAAACATATGAATAGGGGGGTATAAATTTCTAAGTGGAACAAACAAGGAGGACTTTCATTTTTTTGCGGGTTTTCTTTTTTAAAAAACTTCACTCTGCAGCCACAGTGAGTCAGTTGATGAGTTGCATAAAAAGCAGAGTCACAATTTTAGGAGAGGAAATAGGTGGGATCAGTTTGTTCAATATCTACCAATCTCTCAGAACAGATCATTTTTCTGTAATAACATCTGATCTGTCCGATACTGGAACATCTGATATGAATCCAACTACTTTAGGGGAATTGCAGTCTTAAGGGTAGACAGCATCCATTAATGAACTCTTACAAATCATGGTTTTCTGACTAGAAGCAGTCTGTGGTATTACTGTAACTAGCAATAATATTCCTGATATATGATGCAGTTAACTCTGAAATGAATCACGGTAATTAATTCGACTTTAAGTATGTATTAGCAAAGGCATGGGGAAATCTGGGCTCCGATTTTCATCCTGGCTGGGGAGATGTAGCAGCTCCAAAGCCAAGGTGAAAGTCCACTGCAATAAACTCAACCACTGGGTCTGGGATTTTTAACTCCACTGAAGTCGAGACACGGTAGAATCCAGTTGGAGCCACTCCAGACTCTCTGCTCCATCACTCAAGCTCTAATCAGAAGCAGCCTGGGGGAACCTGGCTGCTCAGCGCTGACTCACGCCCCTGGCACGCGCTAAATAAATACAAAAGTAGCAAATCATTAATTTAGGAGACAAGCCTTCGCTAGAGGTGATACCTTAGCAAACACAGGGGGTGTCTGTGTGTAAATGCCCCGTTGCTAAGGGGAGGACACCTTATGAAGCAGCACAGAAAGCTCCAGGGCTCAGCACACCTACCCCTCCCCTCCCTGTTCCCCCTTCCTGCTGATTGTCTCACTACATGTGGCTGAGGCAAGAGCTTGTCACAGTTTCCCATGCCAGGAGCCAAGCTCAGCAGCAACACATGCGAAATATTCGGGATATTGCAGCAAAACTTGCAGGCAGGAGCACAAAAACTCCAAAACTGAAAGAAATATTTGGACGCGGGACCTGCCGACCAAACATTAGAGGAGCTTTTGGCTAATTATGTGTTCTTCTCATCAGTCACAATGTCCAGAGAAACCTGGACAAGTTCAATAAGGGCCCCACAGGAACCTCATGAGGTTTCCCCAGGCCGAGTGCTGGAGCTGCACCTGGGTCAGGACAGCCCTGGATCCATCCAGGCTGGGCTGAGCAGAGGGAGCAGCCCTGGGAGAGGGACCTGGGGGTGCTGTGGGTGAGAGCTGGAGCTGCCCCAGCCCTGAGCCCCTGCCCTGGGGATTCTGCCCCTCTGCCCCTGTGCTCAGGTGAGACCCCACCTGCAGAGCTGCCCCAGCCCTGGGCCCAGCACAGGAAGGGCCTGGAGCTGCTGCAGAGAGCCCAGAGGAGGCTCCAGGGGGATCAGAGGGATGGAGCAGCTCTGCTGGGAGGAAAGGCTGGCACAGCTGGGGTTGTTCAGCCTGGAGAGGAGAAGCTTTGGGGTGAGCTCAGTGTGGTCTTGCAGGAAGGGGCCAACAGGAACCATGGAGAGAGACTTTTTACAAAGGCCTGGAGTGCCAGGACAAGGAGGAATGGCTGCAAACTGACAGAGAATAGATTTAGAATGGATACTGGGAAGAAATCGACCCCTGTGATGGTGGGCAGGCCCTGGCACAGGGTGCTCAGAGAAGCTGTGGCTGCCCCTGGATCCCTGGCAGTGCCCAAGGCCAGGCTGGACAGGGCTGGAAGCAGCCTGGGACAGTGGGAGGTGTCCCTGCCCATGGCAATGAGAGGAGCTTTAAGGTCCCTTCCAAGCCGAGCCATCCCATGATTTATGACGTTCCCTGCACTGTGCTCACAGATTAAACTGTGCAGGGAGGGCTCTGCAAAGCCTCTTCAGAGCCTCTGCACCCACAGCAGCACCTGCAGTGCCCTCAGTGCTCAGGTTCTACAGTCAGGTGATCTTCCAAAGTGGCTTTTCTGAGCTAGCTCTGGGTTGGTATCTGAAAGCAAAGAGATGAACCTAAAAATCAATGGAAATGAATGGAAATTAAATGGAACAGCTTGGCACAGAATTCCTCCATTCCCTCCACCTCCAGCAGTGCCTTTTGTAGTAAATGAATCACATCCCAGCAGAGCCAGATCCAAACTGAAGTTTAAATTCTGTTCCTTTTCCCACAAGCCTCTCTGCTGTTGGAAATCTGCATTTCCCCACACACCTACGTGCTGTTCCAGCATGTCCAGGAATTGCAGATTTCCACAGCAGCACATGTTCTTCCTGAGTGTCCTGGTGTTGCACTGTGCCTTTGGCAGGGCCTGGAAGGGACAGTGCTCCCAGATGTGTAGGAGCTCTGTGTTTACCTCCAGTGGACATGGCCAGCCAGACTAAATACACACAGAAGCACAGGCATTGACTAATTTGGGATTGTGCACTCTCAAATATCCATGTTTGGCAGAATAGGAAGTCACTTCGGGAAGCTCCCTTGCCAAAGGAGGGAACCTGGCTGAAAAATCACAAGCCTGGAAAGAAAAATGGATTCTCACCATCTCACCTAATTATAGGAAGCCAGATTCAAAACTTCAGAGAAGGAAGGGAAAGTTTCCAAAACGAGGGGACTTAAAACTGTGGATTTCACCTGGCAGTGCTGGGAATATCTCTGGTATTTCTTGTCACTGCTGATTACTGCTCTTACTGGAGTTGGAAACCCTGAAACCTGGATGGATCCTGTTGCTAGGGCACACACACACGTGCAGGTACACACACTTCCATCCTGCAAAGCCCTCACTTGTCTGGCAGGCTGGAAAATATGGGACAAAGGGAGAATCTTCCTGGGTGAGTCACTCAGAGCCTCCCAGGGCGGTCTGGGTGCTCTTCTGGCTTTTAATGTGTTCCAGCAAAGACTGGAAGGCCTGGGTTAATCTTAATGAGATTCTTTCCCTTGGCAGCATTCCACCTTTGTGAGGTAAAGCCTGAGGTTTGCAAGAGCAGCAAGGGAAGAGGGATTAGTAAAGTTATTCTCAGTAACTCCCTAACCTCGTCCGTTTCTTCTCCGCTTGGCTCTCAGCCTTGCTTTCCCCCCCACCACTCCTAAAAATGCACTTTAATTACTCCATCATTGCCAAGCAGACCCACAAATTCCCTGTTGACTGATCTTCCACAATAAAACCCAAACACACACACTTATAAATACACACACACTCTGTAACAACCCCTTCAAACCTAGAGCTCACAGTGATTTAAGGCTTTCTAAAAATAGCACCGGCTGTGGCTGGGAACCCCAGGGGTTCTATATTTTCCAATCTGGGAAACAAAGCTTTCACCAGTCTGAAATGCAGCTCTAATGAAACCAGGGAGTGCCTCTCACTTGACATTCCCAGTGTGGCCCAGGTGGTGCTGAGCTGGGAAGGGTCAGCACAAGGATGGATCCACAGCTTTGGTGGGAACCTGGAGAGTTCTGAGCTTGCTGAGGACTATGTGACATGAAGATGTGAGAGCAGGGACAGCCCAATAACCTGCCCTTGGAAGAGAAGGCACTTCCATGGATAAGGAATTGCTCTGGACAAAGGATGAGCAAAATAATATTGGTGAACTCTCCAGAGCCCAACCTACCTGTGCTGCAAGAATAGATAAAGGCAGACTAATTAACAGCGTTTATTCTTGAGAACCATAATGAGCAGGAGTTCTGCTGTCCTGGCTTAGCTTAATTTCAATCTCCTGAGCTGCCTTTAGTAGGTAACTCAAGTTTCTGGTACATTCTACCCACCCTGTCTTAGGCCCTGAACACATTTTCACCAGGACTCTCTTGTTACACATTCTCAAAAATCCTTCCAAAGGTGGAGATAATCACATGGGGTTGATAACAAGAAAGATCAGAAGTGTAAATTATTGGACTGCTCCTCTTCAGTATCACTTATCAACTTTTGTAAGTGCATCTTACAAAATTTTACAATTTTACAAATTTACAAAATCTTTCAGCTGCTGATTCATGGATCTGTGCTGGGGAAGAGCTGCTGAGGAACAGAAAGGACCCTGAGATAACTGAAGACACAGAAGTTTTTAAATGAAATCAAGAGGCTGGGCTGTCAGAGACCACTTGGGCTCTCAGGACAAGGACAGTGCCCGGAAAGTTAATGGTGAGTGACACTTCAGCCTTCTGAAAACAACCTGTAACTGAAATTTTTGTGGTTTCTCCATCCTTCTGAATCTAAAGGGTCCCATAGAACTGCCTTTCAACACTGAACTAAAACAGGGGACATGTGCTCACCTAAAATCCTCCTTTGAAGCAAAGCAAAAGACACAGGACCCCTGCAACTCTAAGGTCTGAGCAGCACCAGTGCAGGACCAGCAGAGCAAACACAGGAAGAGCAAAGAAGAGAAGCCCTGCTCCATCAAACAGGGGGTGGAAGCAAATAGGCAGGAAAAGGCTTCTGCAGGAGCTTTGAGAGGCCTGGCTTCAAAAACTGAGCCTGAGCACCACCACCTGCCCCACAGCTCTCCCACCATGGACCAACCAGCCAAACCCTGCAGCTCCTGTGCCTGCAGCAGCCTCCAACCAACACATTCCCAGTTCTAGTCCTGGCTTCTGCTCAGGCCCAAATGAAAGCAGATGCATCCCCCTGCTGCTCCCCAGTGTTTTGTCTGTCTGCTCCTTAACCTCACTGATGTAAACTCTCTATTTTTCCCCTTCTTCAGTGTTTAATTCCTGTTTCACCCTAATGACCAGCTCAGATGAGTGTTTGCTTTTGCTTTGATTTATTGCCAAGCTGTGTCTGAAAACGCAGAGGGGTGATGGAAATGTTTAAAAGCATATTAAAAGCTATTAAAGCTCATTGCTTTTGCATGTTCCATGGGTTGGTTCCTTGTCTGAAATGAAGTTAACATTGTTTGAACCCTGCTCCCACTCATTCTGCCTCCTGCCCCCGTGTCACTGCCATATGCAGGTGGTGTCTTTGAGGAGACGTTTGAGATCAGACCTCTGAGCCTGCCCAAAGGAAAAAAAAAAAAAAAAAGACAAACAAACCTCATTTTCCCTCTAAAATACAAGAGTTTTAAAATACAAAAGGGTCACTACAAAAAAGTGATTATTTTTGCTCAGTTGGGGCTTTTATGCAGCAACTCCTGAGCTCCAACTGATAAAAATTCCTGCACCAGCCCCTAACTAGGGGACCCTGGCAATCAGAATAATTCTGATTATATATCTATGCTGAAATGGCCAGGGCTCAGGAGGAGCTGCACATGTCCACAGAAGGCTGAACTCAATCTCAAAGATCTTTCCCAACCTGACTGATTCTGAGTTTCTGTGATTCTGTTTCAAATCTCAGGCTTTCAGACAGAAATA
This sequence comes from Petroica traversi, assembly GCA_025920805.1. NCBI lineage: Eukaryota > Metazoa > Chordata > Aves > Passeriformes > Petroicidae > Petroica > Petroica traversi. The sequence continues at coordinate 2,095,811 of JAHLSL010000016.1, forward strand.
AGAAAAAGTGACAGAGAGATGCCAGATTTCTCACAGCAGTAATGACCAGAAAAAACATGGTTGGGAAGAGTGAATCCACAGAATTTTACAGAAGAAATTCCAATTTTATGTTCCCTTCATAGAAAGAGTAAAGAAAACTGGAGGGCTGTGGCATCATCCCACTGACTATAGTAGTAATTTTTGATTTACAGTCAGTGTGGGTCAAGATAGAGAAAAGAACAAAAAGGTGAAGCTTTAGATGTAATAAGAGAGCTGCTGTTCTGAAGTGGGTGTACACGACAAAGGTTTAACCTAAAATTTAGCTTAAAGAGTAAAACTCCCCAGGACCAGCCTGAGCCTTTTGTACACCCTCAGAAAACAAGAAAAAGCCTTCTTCTGTAGCCTTCTCTTTGAAGCACTGTATTTGTATTTAAACAATGCAAACAGAGCAGAAAACACTCCCAAAATCCACACTGCAGTGTGTACAGAGTGCTGCCACTGGGGAGAGGATGAAAGAGCAAACCATCCCAGAGCCATTTGTCATGTACTGCAGTGACACTGCCCAAACACTGCAGGAGTGAAAGTGCACCGAAAAGAAGCTGCTAGTCTTGCTTTAGAGAACATGCTGTCCCTAAACAAGGTCCCTCTTCTTCGTTTTTACCTCAAAAGGGGAAAAAACAGCCAAACTAAAGGCAGGCTGGGGTCCAGGATGTGCAGTCTGAGCAGAGGACTGGCTGTGAGCTCATGAGGATGGTGGTAAATTGTCAGAATGTTGGTTCTTGTTGCACTGAGAGCCCAGGGACAGGGACAGGGACAGTTTGAATCTATTCTTCTCCAGTGGGTAAAACACAGACACACAGAATTCAGAGAGGGCAATTCCCAAAGAGAAGTTTCTTAGACTTCTGGCTCTTGAAAATTCCTTTAGTGGGAGTTGATGCCAAATATTGGCTTGTTCCAAGGGTGAAACTGAAGCTCCATCTCCTACAACTCTTCTTAGCACAAACTGTTTAGGGCTCAAAGGATGGGAAAGCAGGAAAAAAGGGATCTTAAGAGAGCTCCATATTTATTGTCACCTGGGTTGGAGCAAGTTACAGGAGGGGAATGGTGGTGGAAAGTTCCTGAACTGACTCACAGAGGAATTTCCAACAGATAACAGCAAATCCAAGATGGTGCTATTTCTCTTTTTCCCATTCTCAACTGTAACCTGAGGTACTGAAAGTGATTTTAGGCAAATTTGGGCCCAGAAATTCCATACATACACACAAAACTCACTCTTGTATTTCCTAGATTCATTATATTTTGAAATATTTGAGTCTATCTCACTCCCAGGCCGTGCAGGGCACAGGGAGCCACAATAAAAAATAGAAATGCAGCAAGAAAAGAAAATGAGAGGAATGGAGAGCAAAAAAAAAAATTAAAAAATCAAATAATCACTGAGGCTGGAAAAGGCCTCAAAGATCATCAAGTCCAACCAAGTGTTCACCACTAAACTGTGTCCTCAAGTACCACATCCGCCTTTCCTCAATGCTTCTAGGGATGGTGGCTCTACCACTTACCTGGACAACCCGTGCCAAAGCTTTGCAACCCTTTCTGTGAAGAAAATTTCCCTATGAAAAGCAGCAACGTGTTACAAAGTGATGCAAATTAATTATTGCAAGTGTGATCAGCTTATGGCAGCAGGAGAATGGCCCAATGATTATTACAGCTTATAGGAGCTTGGTAAAAAAAGCACAAAGCCCTCCCCAGATGAGTGGTTAGGGCTCTGTGAGAGGCACTGAGCAGCCTGAGGCAAGAAAAGTGCAAAGTGGGTCAGATGCACAAGGCCACGCAGCCTCTCCTGTGCCTTCGCAGTGCTGCTTCAGCACTTTCTCACAATATTTTTACCAGCCAGCCCTGCCTCAGCTTTAGCAGCAAGCACTGGCAGTAATAAACACCAATTGTCTTTGGAGAGCAGCGTTTTCCTGGGACAAGCACATTGCTTAATTGGAGTAACTCGAATATTCACCTCCTCAGCAAATCCACCAAGGCCAAAGCACCTCTGCCTTTGTGCACTCACAACCAGGGAGCAAAACCCAGCCCTGAAAGACAAATCCTTGCATAACGCTCCCATAAAACGTTCACTATTTCAAGTACTATTGCTAAAACGAAGTTGTGGCAGGAAAAACACATGGAAAAAAGGAGTCAAAGCAACAATAAGCTGTTATGTAAAGGCAGTAACAAGTGGAAAGTAGCAGGGGTACATCAGGACAAGCACGGAGCCACGTCCCTTGAAGGCACTACATGATACAGCTTGAACACAGCCCAAGCTCTCTGCTCCCGTTGTCAGGGCAGCAGCTGTTTAGCAGCCCTAGGTATTTTTCCACAACAATTCAGAGGAGTAGGAAATATCCAATCCTCGGAACAAATTCTTCACCTATTCCACTCAGTTTTGCAAAGAAATTCAGCACAGATACCTTCGTGTCATCCCCTGTCCCTCCCAAGCCTGGAGGTGCTCCAAATTAAAACCTGTGAACTGAATCCAGCTGGATTCTTCCTCAGATCCTCCCTCTGCACTAAACCTGTTCTCCAAAAGCACTGACTCTGCACCAGGGTCCTTCTAACTTCTTATTGCAAAAGCTGCCAGGTGTTAAATGGCTTTAATCTGCTACAAGAACTGAGAGTTTAATATTAAGGCAGAAAAAAGAGAAATGTTTAATAAAGAACACCATTTCTTGGCAGAGGTGTAAATAAATTAGAGATCATCATGTGAATGATTGGCAGGATCACTGCCCCAGTGCTCCAAGGATGAGGTCAACATCTCTCCTTTGATATAGAATCCCAAAATGGCTTAGGTTGGAAGGAACCTTAAAGCTTATTTCATTCCAATCCCCACCATGGGCAGGGACACTTTCCACTAGACCAGGTTAATCCAAGTCCCATGCCTTGAATGCTTCTTGGGATGGGGGATCCAACATTTTAGAGAAGAGGTGCCTTCAGAAAAAGGTGCTTTAAGGAAAGAGGTGAGAGGATTCCACCCAGGAGGAGCACGGAAATGCCCAGCCTGCCACATGCACCTTCTCTGAGCTCTTGCAGCAGCTCCCTGGAACTGCAGCCTTCCTACTGTCTCCCTTCTTTCTGCTGATCCCTGCCTGGCTCAGGCATCTGCCCCTGGAAAGAAAAGCCTGGACAAGAGCAGTGTGGAGTCATGAACTGAGCAAACATGAGTCTGGCCAAGCCAAGGACTAGTGCCTGCTTTGCAGCAGCAATTATGGTTTTCCTGAGGATTTGGTCAGCTTTGGAAGGCCACACTGTGCACAAGTCCACCTCCTCAGGCTTTGCCAGCCAAATAAAGCTTCTTAATCATCCCCATGCAGTCCATGGGCAGCTCCCAGAGCCGCCCAGATGTCTGGTGCCCTGTCCCCTGCCAGCCATGACTAAATGACAACCTTCTCACTGGCATTTCCATTTCAGCCCCAGTCAGCAGTTCCCGTCTGGCTGGGCTCCCAGCTGGCCAGTCCTGTGCACATCCTGCACGTCAGCTGGGTCAGAGCCCCCCTGCCCACACATTTCCATCGTGCCCACAGCCAGAAAGCACATTCCCAGAGAAACCAGGAGGGCAGGAAAGCAGTTCACCTCAGCCTCCAGTAAAGCTCAATTACAATAGTACAGTTTGTTCATTTCTACAGAGTTCTTTGGTCTGGCCTCCTAAAAGCTCATAATGAAAAAAAATAATAAGAAAAAAGAGAACATTTTGTTGAGCCAAATTGAGAAACTGTATAGATATGGTTGCCCAAACATGAGTCCCGATAATGCAATGATCTCGAGCTGTTCTGAGTGCCCAGTGTTCCCAGGGTAACAAAGGACACTGGCTGTGCCCTCCAAGCAGCCAGGGACACAGCACAGCTCTGCTGCACCACAGTGCTGGTGGAATGTCATTGTCACCAGCCCCAGAGCCCCACAAATGACACCTCAGCCACAGATCAGTATTTTACACAGAATCCCAGAATCACTGGGTTGGAAGAGACCTTCAAGATCATCGAGGCCAACCCTTGCCCCAACACCTCCACTAAAATATGGCACCGAGTGCCACATCCAATCTCTTTTAAAACACACCCTGGGATGGTGACTCCACCACCTCCCTGGGCAGACAATTCCAGTACTTTGTCACTCTTTATGTAAAAAACTTGTTCCCAACACCCAAACTAAATTTCCCTGGCACAGCTTAAGGCTGTGTCCTCTCATTCTGTCAGTGGCTGCCTGGAGAAAGAGACCAACCCCACCTGAGCACAGCCACCCTCATGACAAAGACCTTCACAGATCCTGTAGGTGCTGCTCACTCTGAACTGACAGGAATAGAAAGGGACACCTGGCCTTGCCACTTGCAGCTTGGTTAATCCAGGTTTTGTCACCATTTACAAGAGGTAGAACTTGGCAATACAAACCAAATTGTTCCATGTTCCATCAGCTTCAGATCAGGAGGTGCCAGACTTGCACCCAGACCACTGTGGCTACAATTGTTCCATGTGCATTTATTAATTAGTTTCCAATTAGTATTCACTACTTGATTACTTTTTTTCCATCCTTTTGTCCATTATCACTTCTAGCTCATACACCAGATTCTGCTTCTCATTTTTTCCAGGAGGGCAATGGATTTTGCTTTCCCTTCTCAAAAACTCCCTGCTTTTCCCTCTCAGAACAGCACCTGGATACTTCTGCTGTACCTGCTCCAACAACACACAAAATTCCAGTTCCTGCTTAGAGACAAGGGCTACCCTCTGTGGCCTGAACAAATATTGCACAACAAAGCAAAGCTGCTGAGACAGCCTCAAACCAGATTGTCACAGAACTCCTGCCTGCGTGAGATAAGTTCATGTGTTCCCGTGGGACAAAGTCACCTTGTGCAGGCCGACATTTACAGAGTTCATAGAATTGCTACAAACACAAAATTTCCTAATTTATAGATGTGAACACCTCCCTCAGCTCAGGGGAGATGTTATTATAGAATAGATGCACAGGATATTTAAAGCTGGAAAAGACCCATAAGGATCCCAGCCCAAATTCCTGCTCCTCACAGGAATATCTAAAACTAAACCATATCAGCAAGAGCATTGAGCTCTGACAGGATCAGTCCTGCTGACACATGAAAAAAAAAGTTAGATTGGGGGGTAGATTTTAAAAACAACTTTTTTTTTTCTTTTTTCTTTTTTTTTTTTTCTGCAGTTGATAAAAGAGATTTTTGCTCAAGAATTGTAGTGAAATGTTTTAGACCCAGAGTTCAGCAGGAAGGCAATAGTAGCACATAAGTTGTGATTTCAAGAACAAATACTCCCAGAATTTAACAGAAATTTTGGGTAAGGGTTTCAGGTACTAATGACTGAACCTCGAGTCCTGCTGCCAGTGAAACCAACTGGAGCTGACTCAACCTTCAGGGGAGATGGTGTTTCACCTTCAGACCAGGAACCTTGAGGCAGGATGGAAACAGTAACTGACTCCAATTCAGTAAAAGGATGTTCAGCCACCTGAAGATTAAGATGGATTTGGACATTCCCCCTGTTCAGCACAAATGCAGCTGTTTGAGAAGTCAAATCATGAAAGGAAATACAAAATTCAGCTCTCATCTGAAGCTCCTACTGAGCCTGTTCTTTCCAAGACCTACTTAGAAAAAATGTCTCAGCAACAGAGAAGTGATTCAACTCCAGTTAAAATAAATTGAAGTGTGACTTTCTTCACCCAGTTTACATTGGATTGGGCCCTAGCCTGGATGGCCAAGTGGCCCAAACCTACACTTGCAGAATCAGAGAATCACTGAGGTTGGAAAAGACCTCAGTGTTCAACCTGTGCCCCATCCCCACCCTGTCCCAGCCCAAAGCCCTGAGTGCCACCTTGGCCTTCCTTGGACACTTCCAGGGTTGGGAACTCCAAACCTTTCTGGGCAGCCCCTGCCAAGGCCTGAGCCCCCTTTCCATGGGGAAATTCCTGCTGCTGTCCACCCTGAGCCTCCCCTGGCACACTGAGGCCATTTCCTTCTGTCCCAGAGCTTACTGCCTTGGAGAAGAGCCCAACCCCTACCTTCAAACCTCTCTCTGTTTTAAGGAGGAAATTTTTAACTCCCACATGTATTAGGCTAAATCAGAGCTATTGAATAGATTTGTAACAGAGCAGGGCAGAAGAACAGCACACATTTGGAAAGCTCCTGCGATGCAGGTAAATAATTTTTCCAAAATGAGAGGGTGACTGGGCAGACAGCAAGAACTTCAACACAGTTCTTCTGTGGAAGGGAAGTCATTTATCTCTATTGTCTCCCCAGAGCTCCAGGAGGAGCAGCAATCCCTAGGATTTATAACTGGCCATAAATACACTCAGAACCATTCCACTCCTAAGGCAGCCCAAAGGACCACACCGTGCACTCAGGGCTTGAGACTTCCCAAAGCAAGCTCAGAAATCCACACAAAAGAGGCCCAAACAGGCAACAGCTCAGACATTTGAAATTACTTATTCTAACCTGCTGCCTCTGTGATAACGTTAAACTACCCAACAGCTTTATTTCAAAGCTTTTTGGAGGGGCTCTCTTCTCCCCATCTCTTTTTGCTTTTTTTCCTTGGATAACGGCCAAGGTTTCGAGGACGCTGATGGAGCATTAACTCAAGTGAAAACAAATTGGCCCTGAACAAAGGCGCCCTCACAAAGTGCCTTCCCCAGTGGGAAGGAGCCAAGGTTTCTTATTTCCTTAGTGACTTGCAATTTATGGAACTCCCATAACAAAACACCATTTATTTCAACAGTACCCAACTGCTTCCACCAGCTCTGGCCATGGGGGCTCATCCACTGCCCAGCCTCTCCTCTGGTCCACACTGATTTTCGTCATGTCTGCTTTTCTTGTTCTCCAGCTTTAATGTTACACAGCTCCCAGGTTTTGCTCTTATTTCATAATTTCTGTGTTCATGTCCTTCTATCCACTGGCCAGCAAACCCCACAATCAGCACGCACACCCAGAGCTGTGGTCTGAGAATCCCAAAAAGTCTTGAGCTGAGAGGGACTCACAAAGATCACCCAGTGCAGCCCCTGTCCCTGCCCAGACCCCCCAACAGCCCCAGTCTGGGCATCCCTGGCAGCGCTGTCCAAACGCTCCTGGAGCTCTGGCAGCCTCGGGGCCGTGCCCATTCCCTGGGGAGCCTGTGGAACACTTTGGGCTGTGATCTGCATCATAAATCTGGACTTGCAGAGATGTTCAGCACTTACAGCTCCTCTTGTAGTTGGGATAAGTTGAAGACAAAAGGGAGAAGAATAACTTTAGGTTCGTGAACACATAATTAGTGATGGATTTAAGCTATGAAACAGCTCAGATTTAAACTATGAAACAGTTCAGAAGATACAACTTAAAAACCGACTGTTATTCACTGCGGGCCAGCATCACTCAGTGGATTAGGTCTCTAACATTTATATGCATGACAAAGTATCAAAGATTTTCTTCACATTTAGGTTCTATTTAAGATATCAGTAAATACCAGAATTTCTTTTAACACCAGGAGCTCTGTGCTTTTCTCACTGAAGTGTTACTGGTGTTCTCTAAGAGCCTTCTCTGAGCTGCTTTTAGAAAACAAAACTAATCTAACTTTAGTTTAGCCACTAATTCCATTGTCCTAGAAAGAAGTAGCACTAGTAGTGAATTACTACTTCTATCTGGGGACTTGTCTGGATCAATTTTCTGTTAAAACACAACTTGTGCAGCACAGAAACCTGCCACTTCCACTTAAGTACCACTTAAGTCTTCTAATAATATTGTGACAGGGGTTTGTGTGCCCAGAAAAACACACAAATAAACCCATGAGCTGCAAGTGAAGAATTCAGAGCAGCTGGGCTGACTAAGAGCATCCTGCAGCACTCCCCAAAATTGAGAAATAGATCCTTGAGTCTGCACCTATTAATGTTGGGCTCTGCTGTTTGCTGGTGCAAAACAGACATCTCACCTGGAAGGAGAACTTAGGTGGAGATAAATCAGGTTAATTCCTAAATGAAAAGACCCTCTGCAAATGTATGCAGTCAGGTCACACAGCAAAATACAGCCCACTTAGAGAAGTTTGACTCATTAAATGGTGGAGTCTGCCACTTTACCCAGGTGTGGATAATTATCTGGAGAAGCCTCTTGGCTTGGTGAATCAGGACAAGAAGTAGGAGAACACTTTGGATGGAGAGACACAGCTGACAAGACAAGGCCTCCATCATGGCCACACAATGCTGTTCCACCAGAGGAAAAAAGCTTCATTTTCTGGCCAAGCCATAGAAGTAATTGTTTTCAGAGATGATATTTATTTACATAATTCTGTGAAAGTTCTTTTCAGGAAGTCTCCATTTTACCTCTTCAAATTTGTTTCTACTCCTGTGTATCCTCTTCCCTCCCACCTTCTGTTTGTTTTCCCTCCCAAGTCTCACATTTTCTTCTCTGCTAATAAAATAAACAAGAAAAGACAGAGCAGCTTGTGACTTTGCCAAACTTTCCAACGCTCTAGCTCCATGACAGTCCAAACTGAAAGAGAATCTTTCAGAAGCTAAAAATCCTGGAGGAGCTTTCCAAGCCCGGGATCAGCAGCCCTTACTGTGCCAAGCAAGGTAACAAGAGGCACATGGCAGGCACTTCCTTCAGCTTCCCATACCCAGCTCCAGAGGGGAATGAAGCTTTTCCTTGAGCATCCAGCAGCCTGGCAGGGCAGCAAACTGAGCCAGGCTGCTGGAATGGGAAGGATCAGCCCTTGGAGGTGACTGGCAGGGCTGTGCTCAAGAAGGAAATGCAGAGTTGTATGAAGTCCTTTTTCAAGGCTCCTCATGAGTGGGCTCTACGTGCTGCTCCCACCCTGAGGACGGGCTGTTCCCACCCTTCTCCTCTCAGGATGTCATGGCCAAGGTTGCACAAGTGTCCTGGTGCTGGAAGGAGACAGAGGGAGGGAAAGATGACTTATGAATAGAGCTATTCACCAGATCCCACCGTGGGCATCCTGTTCAGCCTGCAACAGCAACAGGGCTCTCCAACCCCGACCACAGATGGAGGCTCTGCCAAAAGAGATGCTGAGAAAGGGGAAAAAACTCCTCCTGGTTGATTTGTATTTAATCAAAGTCAGCCTCTGCCAAGCCTCACACCATGCAGGGACTTCAGATGCCTGTGTGTTTTGAACAGTAGACTTTGCTGTTGATAACCAAACCTGGATTGTTTGTTTTTTGTTTTTTTCCATGCAAAAAGAAAAGCAGCCCAAGGCCAACCAGAACCAGATTAACGCCAAGCTGTGGGAGTAGCTGTGGACAATTCTATTTTTAATCCAGAATGTCAATCTGTTCTCTGGTTTGAGAGCTGAAGCCAAACAAGACAGCACACTAATGTCAGGGTGGGTGAAATTCAAAGGGCAATAAACCCAGAAGCATTTCTTAAAAGCCTGAGAGGTTTATCAGGACCTGTTTGATCCCAAAGGATTTTCATTTCAGTTGAGGAATAAACCATAAAATAATTAAGTAATTTGTACAAGTCAAACACTTCACCAAGCTGTGGAGAGCCAGGGAAGTAGATTGCCTGAGCACACAGCTCCTTCACCTCTGTTGTGTTTGAGCAACACCCCTGAAAGACATCGTGTTCCTTGAGCTGTCTCTATTCTCTCCAGAATTTCCACATTTATCACCAAAACCAGATTCTTTTGAACCTTCAAGAGCTGAAAGTTCAGCTGTTTGTGAGATGGGAACAACTGTGCTACACAAAGCTCAGAGGGATTTGTCCTGGCCTTTGGGAGCTGTGAGACATCTGCTGCCTTGCGTAAGCTACTACGGGCCTCAGCCAGCACAAGAATGATTTATACATTTCATTTGCCTAAAATAACGGATTAATGAGGCTGTTTCCAGGGGATATATGAACAGTGCCCAAAAGCCAAATTATCTTCCTACATAAAAGCCCACTGCAGAGCTGGAAGTCACTGTCACAGCCAGGGAGCATCTCAGATCTAGCTCATCTGGGAAGGCCTTACCCTAAAACTACTACAAATATATTTTGCAGCGTCCAGACTTAAAAATTTAAATAAATTTCCCTTTGAAGTATCTGGTTAGCTCAGGATAATATAAATGATTGAAGTGTGATCTAACCAGTGTCACTCCTATTGCCTGTTTATTGTGTTGCAATATAACCAGTTTTATCCAAAGTGAGCAAATGCTGAGCTGGCAGCAAAAAAAAGATCTTTGCCTAATAATTGAGATATGTCCTGTCTGCACACCAGAGTCCAATCAAACCTGTCTAAGGTCCCAAGCCTCTTTAGAGTGTCTAACTTAACACTGAATCTCCTTAGAACATTTCAAAGAGCTTGGGAGCAAATGCCAGCATTGGAAACCACGAACTGATGCATCTTTAGCCACTCCAGAATTTCCAGTTGCATTGTTATCACTTCACTTCTGATCATGGTTCAGCAGAAAAACCCTGAACCAGAGTTCCAGACCAGCATTTTCCATTCCAGCTTTATTTTTGTGTGAATAAGAAGATTTTACTTGGACAGAAGAAGTGTGTGCTTGAGAAGTGGAAATCCCAAGCTATCCCCTACTATATCCCAAGTCATAGCCCCTGGATGCAGTCAGCAGCCAGGGATAGAGCATTTGAAGGAACTGGCAAAGATGCTTAATTTCCACCTCTAGATGGAGGATTTATTATAAGAGGCTTGTGACAAGGAATTTACCTCTGAAGAGAAAAAACCTTGAGGCAAAGGTCTCCAGAGGTTTCCTACTGATGATGTGGGGTATAGGAAATTACTGCACAAGCAGACAAAAGCTCCCACTCCGGAGCTTTGTCCAGTGAAAATCAGCTTCCAGCACAGAAGGCAGAGGGGGTTCTGCAGCTCAGCTCCTTGGAGCTGCTCCTGCACTGAGCTGCAGCCTCAGCCCCGGGGCTCCAGGGCAGGCAGCTCTAATTAGCACAGCCCAGATGGACCCATCAGATGGTTCATGACCCAGAACACAAACAGCTTTAGCTAAGTACTAATTCCACTTCAAAAGACAGGGCCTTTAATGAATTTATACAAGCCTTGGGGCTAGAATTACCATCCAAGAATTGCTGGTCTTAAAAAAAAAAAGGAGGAAGTGAAGGAGGGAGGAGGTAGAAGTAGGGTAAATCATAGCCAGGAGCACTGGCACCAGACTCACACTTGATCTGATGGTTGGGACAGTGAGGCAGCTGGGGAAATAATGCAGGACTGCTGTAAAACCTCATGGCAGCTTCCCCAGAAGGGCAATATTGCAGCAATGCAGGCAGATTGGAGCTGTCAAAAACAAGAGTAGAGTTTTAGAATGGTTTAAGACAAAAAGTGATGCAGCTGGGACAGTGTGTCCCTGGGCCTTTTGCTCCTGGAGTGAAAGGCAAAGCAGCTCTGCAGGTGAAGCTCAGGGAAGCCCAAGGCAGCACAGCTGAGCAGGGTGATGGGCTGAGGCTCCATCCCACAACTCCCAGACCTGTTTCTGCCAGGGACAGCTCAGCAGGGATGTTCAGCTGGCAGGCAGCAGGGTCAGCACAAGTTCAGCTCTGATGAGAAGAGAGTAGAAACATAGGGGAGAACCTCAATCTCCCCTCTACCTACTCTGCAACTACAGGATCTATGATATAAAGGCAAATTCGTGTCTCAGAATCACTGAGGTTGGAAAAGACCTCCAAGATAATTGAGTCCAACCTGTGACTGATCCCCACCTTGTCACCATCCCAGAGCACTGAGTGTCCTTAAAAACCTCCAGGGATGGGGACTCCAAACCTCCCTGGGCAGCCCTTGCCAAGGCCTGAGCTCCCTTTCCATGGGGAAATTCCTGCTGCTGTCCACCCTGAGCCTCCCTTGGCCCAGCCTGAGGCTGTTCCCTCTCCTCCTGTCCCTGTTCCCTGCGAGCAGAGCCCGACCCCCCTGAGCCCCCTCCTGTCAGGGACTTGTGCAGAGCCACAAGGTCCCCCCTGAGCCTCCTTTGCTTCAGGCTGAGGTACCAGGTGGGCAGAACAGGCCAGGTGCCTCATGGAGGTGATGAAAGCAAAACCAAAATCCTGGGAACAGCAGGACCACTGCAGGCAGAGTGAAGGATTAAATACCAGCAGACATCATCAAACAACTCCTAAATCTTATTGAGTGTGAAATTTTGACATCAGTCTTCTGGGATGTTCGAGCTGGCCCTCAGTGTATGGCAGGTTTAGAGCCCATCTGTCCATAAAAATGTTTCTTCCCCATGCTGCTCAGGCATGTTTGCCTTGTAAGGTAAAGGAAGGCAGGAGAAAACAGCTGTTAAATGCAACAGATTGATTGCACTCAGAAGGTCCTGAATTGTCTGTATGGGCAGTCCAGGAACAGCATAGGTGACAAGGTCCTGAGGAGAGAGCTGCTGGTGAGGCTGGTTTTACAGGACTTGGGAACTCAGGAGATAAAAACCCCCAAATTCTGTCTATATCTAGAAGGAACTTCACTACCTAAGGACAGTGCTAAGATGGGCTGCTGGTGAATGCACTTGTTTTTCCTTCCTATTTATATCATGCTTAATTCCTACAATGTTTTAAAGTAAAAAAATCCTTAAATTCCTGGTCTGTGGTTGCTTGGTTTGCCTTCCTTTCATGGGAGAGCCCTGAAAGCTGCAGAGTTGTGACCACAGCACGTTCAGTGATCACTCTGCAAAGTCATTAATAATCCAGCCATTCCTCTGCCCCAAATTGCATCTCCCATATCAGTTTCACTTTCTTACTTCTAGACTTGAACCAGATTTGGGCCCAAATCACAGGGATTACCCCCATTTCATTTCTGTTAATTTTTTTACACAGGCCCTATCAATGCAGGCCTTTCAAACCACAGTACTGGGTGTTTTGCAGCTATAAAATGCTCATGCCAATTTCACCAGCAGAAAATTGAGCTGGAGAGTAAGTGGAAACCCACAGTCCCATTGAAAATACACACAAAATAATGACTTTAAGGCATTCAAGTCCCATGCAAGCTCTCCAAGCTCACAGGTGATCATATTGGATCCTTTAGACTGCTCAGAGGCCTAAAATCAGCCTCGAACTCAAAGTTGGTGGTATGAGACACCCCAAAATATTTTGTACTTTTCATTTTCGCAAACAGCAGTGGAAAATGTACGAACTGCTGTCAATCAGGCAACTTTTCCAGCTGACAGACTCACCATTCCCAGATCAGGATCAGGAGCAATCCACAGGCTGCTCCCAGCGTGGACTCACATCAACCACAGACAGGAGTGCACGATTTTAACCCTTGCACTCAATCACAAAATATCTGCAGGGGCCAGAAACAAGGCATTGCCTTTCAAGACATTATTGCACTCTGCATCTGATCAACACTACGGCCTGAAATAACTCACTGAGCTGGCTGACTCGAAAAATAAGTTTTCTAAAAAAGCTCTTCATAAAAGCAGATGCCTTTGTCAGACTCTTCCTGGTTGCAGTGCTCATCTCCCAGGACTGCTCTTTATGAAGACAAAAGCAAATATAACACTGGCAGGAATCCCACCCAGCCTGTATCTGTCCAAATCATCAGCTATGTTTTTGATTTAGCTGCAGTTTAGACGGCCAACTTCAACATTCTGAACAAGGCAGAGTTGTTTTAAAGATGCTCTGCAAGAAGAGGGAGAGAAACACAAACCATTCAGAGGCAAGGGCAGCGTGGTCAGGGAAGGCTCCCGGGATCCTGATGGAAAAAGAAAGTGTTTGGTGTCTTCAGCACTCACAGATCCAAAACTACTTGGGAAGGTGGGGAAATGAACAGAGCTATTCCTGTAAAGCTGGGGGATTTTTCTTATTTTGGAACAAAAGCAGCATTTGTCTTTGTATTTGCCCTTGAAACTGTGCAAGACCTATTTGATCAAGAGTTTCTCTTTGCTTGGTCTCCTTCAGTATTGCCAAACCCTGTCTTTTATTGATAAAACTCTGCCTATTCCTGCAAAAGGGGCCTCACAAGTCCCCCAGAGCACAGAAAAGAGGTGCTGGGAAGATCTAAAGAACTTGAAACAGGTTAGCAAAACTCACCTTCAGAAGAATGAGGAGGTGAGTGCTACATGTTGGATGCTCTTGGCTCACCAAAGCTCAACTCTCATCTTCTGTGAAAAGGTTTAAAATTCACATTATGACCAAAGATCAGTGAAATCATTTGCTTTTAAAATGAACTGGAAAAAGCTTGTTCTGAGTTTATTTTCCTTCTAGATTATATCAGTGTGGGTAAGGCAGAGCAGAAGACTTACACAGCTTGCAATGTGGGACATTGATGTTGGATGTGAGAGAATGGCAGCATCGACAGGCATAGGGGGAGAAATAACACTAGAATCATAGAATTAGGACATGGTTTGAGTTGGAAGAAGCCTTAAAAACCATTCAGCTTCAAGTCTTTTCCATGGGCAGGGACAACTTTCACTATCCCAGGGTGCTCCAAGCCCTGTCCAATCTGGCCTTGGACACTGCCAGGGATCCAGGGGCAGCCACAGCTTCTCAGGGCAACAACTCTTTGCACCCACACTGGTAATTAATCAAGTAGAATCTCAAAAGATGAAAAAAGCTCTCAATCAATCTTAGAAGAGACTAAAAATCTAAAGCAGAGAAGTGGATGAGGGAGGAAGATCACACCTGAGGGAAGGGCTGGAGCTGGGCCAGGGCAGGCTCAGGCTGGAGATCAGGGAAAGGCTCTTCCCCCAGAGGGTGCTGGGCACTGCCCAGGCTCCCCAGGGAATGGGCACGGCCCCGAGGCTGCCAGAGCTCCAGGAGCGTTTGGGCAGCGCTGCCAGGGATGCCCAGGCTGGGGGTGTTGGGGGGGTCTGGGCAGGGCCATCCCTGGCCAAGTTACTGAGCTGGGAACCCTAAAGCTCAAACCATCAGCACAGACCACTCCTGCAAAGGCAAGGGATGCACAGATGACAGCAGTGATTTAACTGCCCAGACCCTGCAGAGGAGTTACCAACACTCATCACCAAGTGATGAATATGAAATACTCCTGGTTTTCCTGAAAGCATTAGGGACTGGCCATGTAATGAAACACAGACTTTCCTCGATCCTATCTCACTGCTTTCTCTTCACTGATCAGTTTCATTTTACAGCATAGAAGCACCCTAAATACACAAACTGAATTAAATTTAGGACCTGGAGCAGAGTTTCAGCCACTCTAAAAAGGCTTTTAACAAGGAAGATTTTATTTTTAAAAAAATCTTTTAAAGCTGGTCTTAATATTTACTGGTTTTAGTAACAGGAAAAGGAGCCAGAGACATGATTTCAACACAGAGAGCTCAGTCAGAGTTTTGGGCCATTTCTGAAGTGAAGCAATGGTCCCTCCAACACTCTCAGCTCTATCAGATCTGAAATTAAGTCAGGCATCCCCTCCTGTACCCAGCACCCCTTTGAAGCCATGGGCTCCGATTCATCTCAACAGGCAGAGCACAAATAAAGCCAAGTTTATAAAAGGTGAAAGATCTGCTATCTCCTCAGCTGTGTTAGCCAGGAACCCTTAATGAGCCACTGTTCCTCAGGCAAACATCATCCAAAATCTGTGTGTCCAGCCCTGGAGCGCTGCTGCCCTTCCTGAGCACACTCTGCTCACAAACCTGCCTGCAACGCCACCTTCTGATCCCTGGTTCCAAGGAAAACAGGATTTGCTGGCAGGAGAGACATTCATTTACCATTTCATCTCCATTTCCTTCCTCCCAAGTATCATCCTCTGGTACAGTTGTCATAGCAGCAGCTGCCCAACAGAAGCAGCCACCTTTGGGAGTTCTAACATCTGAGTTTTACAAGCCCGAAAACACTAGGAACAACTCTTTGGGCACGTAATTTGTTCCAAGATAACTCTACAAAAGGTAAAAGTCTGACCTTCACACTGTTCATTCCTGTCTTTCATTCCCTTGCTCTCCTAAACCCACAAAACCTTTCACAGTGGTTCAGATCAGAGGCTCAAATAGGCAGAGGGAAAACAAAACCACCCTGGAAGCTCCTCACTGGAATGTAACAACCTCTGAAGGTATTCGGGAGTTCTTCTGCCAGGACCTCATCTGAAGATTCCAAACTTAAAAAGGAAATTAATTGAAGGAATTAATTGAATTAATCAAAAAGGGAATTAATTGAATTAATTAAAAAGGGAATTAATTAAAACTGGGCAGGAGAAGGAAAAGCCTGTCAAGTGCAAACAGAGCAGGAAGGTTGGAGGTGTCCAGGAGCTGGTTGGGATCAATCCAGCACTTCCAGAAAGCCCCAGGCCCTAAAGGGACTGACACAAGAGATCCCAGCAAAGCCCCGGGGCTTTTCAGCAGTTTAGTCCCAGACTAACCTGGGTGTTGGCCTTTTGGATAACTTCTCCACTGTTCTGGCACCAGGTTTTACAGGGTTTTCCAGAAATGACTTGCTTTGTTTGAAAAACTCGCAGTCAGCCCAAACAAAGTAACTGGAAGCAACATCTTCTTTGTGCAAAGTGATGAGTCAGCCACTGGATCTCAAATACTAAAAAATATTGGATTTGGTGAGTGCTTCTTGAATTTAACACCTGGGTGTGTTCCGAAGAGAAGCATTTGTCAAGAAGAGTGACTTTGCCAGACATGACTGATTAGCTACTGCTGGGGCTGATGAAATATTGTCTAAGTCAGGTAAAGAAGCAGAGGCAGAAGGGTCCCACAGAAGGGAACCCTGGAAAATTGAGAGGTGAGATAAAAACATCCCCACCATGCTCAAAAGTGAGGCCTTAAGGAAAAAGGCAAGTCCTTATAGCATTTCTCTCCAATATTCTCCAAAATCCAAACTGTTTTCCCCTCAGGAATTCCCAGGTTTGCAGTTTGCTGTTTCCTGAACCAGCTGCACCCCAAACCTACCCAAGCTGCCTCGCCCTGCTGCTGAGTTATTGTGGCTTCTGTTCTGGAAACAGGCTGTTTACAAGGGCAGGGATGTTTGTAAACCTTTTGATTTCCCCAGAACGATTTTTCTTCTCACTCTGCAGCTCTTCAGAATCAAGACGTGTTTGCATGCAGGCCTACCCCTCCTTGGAGGTTATTCCCACAAGCTGCCCACTTGAGAGTCTTTTTCTCTTGAAGTTTTCTATGTAAAACTGAAGTTTAAGCAGCTTGTTTTGCCCTTTAATTGATGTTTACTTTCTGATAATTCACACACATCAGTATTTCCTTCAGCCCCTCAGAGCAGCATGAAGAATTACTAATTCTGCCATGAGGAGTCACGAGTCTCTTATTTACACTGAGGCACACACACGTCACTCATTTTCAGCTCCCTGGTAAAAAAAAGAAGAATCAAAAAAGGCCCACTGAATAAACAAAGTGTCCAGTAGCATAAAAATTTCGCCTCCAGGGCTTCAAAATGTTTGACTGTGAGATAAGAAGCAGCTGTTGCTGCTTTCCATGGCCTTCACTGCGAGCAGGAGATGTGGTTCTTCAGATCTGCTACTTCCAAACCTAGAAATGTTCCACTTGCACTGGGAATGGTTCCCTGTTCCTTTCCTGCCCAGGCATCACCAGCCACAGTCAGCAGGCACAGAAATGCAGTTTTTAGGTGTATCCACGCTGAGACATGCCAGGTTCTTTGAGCTCTAAGGATCAGCTTTCTGAATGACTTCACCACAGGGATAAGTTACTCTGCTAATGGCAAATAAACCAGATTTAATGAAATATGTGAGTGACATGCCAGTCAACAACTGGCACAAGGTTTAAGGGCATAAGGGAACCCACAAGATAGTGCAGCAATTCTTTGCACGGCCCCCACTATTAAAAAAAAAAAAGGGACACAGCTCAAGGAAAAGCAGTATAACACCCCTAAGAACCAGCACTCTTCTCATTACCACTGCAATTGCCGTAAGAAGAAATAAACTGCACTCTTTCCTCTCTAAATTAATTTATTACCAAGAATAATAGAAGACTTAAAAGAAGCCTTGCTCATTTTAATGCACCTCTTCTGCTTCATCCTGTGCTGCTGATGGGGAGCCACATCTCCCTTTCTCAAAGGCAGACAAGTCTTACTCAGGTTTGTAGGAAGTAACTTCAGCTATCTCCTCCCTGCCACTGCCATGACATTTAGTCTGGGGCTCTGATAGCTGAGACCTTGGAGCTCTAGCTGGGAATTTTAACCAGACATTTTATGACAAATTCATTTTTGTCCCAAAATACACACACAGGTGGAATTTTTATTAAGGATTCATCTAGAAAGTGTGAACTAGCCTGGGGAATTTGGGTCACAGCAGCAGGGATGAAGTCTGGCAAAGAAAGGATAAAAGAGTTCTGAAGCACTAATTCTGCCTCTTCAGACAGCAGCCACTTACCAGTGTGCTCATCTCTAGTTTGGGAGAAGTGATCATTGTTTTCCTTGGTGCTGAAGTTGTCCAGTAAACTCTTTTCTTATTTTTGTTACAGACTTCAAAGGCAAATAATTCTAGAACTGCCCAGTTTTCAAATCAGAGCCTCAAAATCAACAATTATCTTTTCAGCTTCAGCTTGAAACAATGCACTCCCTTTTCCCTGTTTTCATCTCCAATTCCCACTTCAGGCACGCTGTTGTGTTCATAACATCTACAGAGGATTCCTTCCTGAGACTTACAAATCAAGCCCTTAATTTTTCACTAATTGGGTAAAAACTGGTTGTATTGGGGTTTCCTCATAAAGTACTTAATAACCATGAAGTAATGAGTAAATCTTGTTCCAGGTGGGAAGCAGAGAGGCTGAATATGCACAGCTTATATCAGAATTGAGTTCTTCAATGCTTAGAACTGCCAGCAATTCAAATTTAGAGCTGGGTTTTGGACCCACACCTGGTGTTTAGTGCAATAGTTTACATGACTTCAAATTTTCCTAAAATCAGCTTCCGTGGAGATTTATTCCTTTGACACAACTTCTCACTTGGATTATCCCAGGGCCACATCCCAAACTGATTTATTGGCTCGGCTCCCTTGGACCCATCAGATTTGCACTGAAGGACTCCAAAATGTGTGGCTACAGATGGGAACATGAGGGATGAAAACTCTTCTCTGGTTCTGCCAATGCCCACCTGAGCTGTGCCAGCTGTCCCCAGACTCAGATGCTGCTGCCAAAGTATTTCTGTAGTGACACTCCTAAGAAAAAGGAATTAGCTGTGGAGAATCTGGGGATGATTTTCCAGAAGTACAAGGCACACAGAAACACTTTAATCAGCTTGTAAGTTGTTATAAAATAATTACAGGCGTTCTACTCCCATTTGTCTGAGTCACCAGTGGCTGTTCCCTTGGGAAACTGAAATTTGGGACATGTGCTGAGGATGTGACCAGTTCCCAGCCAATCTCATTTACACAATACCCTGTATAAAATTCAAGAGGGAGAGAAATACAAAGCTCCAGACATCCTTTCATGCTTTTAGAGCTGTTCCCACTTTCCCTCAGCAAGGGGATGGGGATGAATTATTCCCTTCAGCAAAGGAGCTCCAATTCCTGACGTTGTGTGCTCCGGGGTCAGAGCACTGGGATGTTTCAGAATTCCTCCTAAGAGTTCATGAAAGCTCCAACAGAAGTTAATGGATCTGCCAGACACAGATTCATGAAAATATCATCAGGTTGGCTGATGGAAAGTCCAGCCCTCTTCTCCCTGTTGTTTCATACATACACTGTAAGCATAATTTCGCTCGGGTTAAGCTTAAAAACACTGTCCCTTCCCTCCCATCTGATCCAGTGCCAGATCTCCAGTGCTACTGCTGAGGCAATAAATTAAGCATTGATCAAGTTGTGGTTTTGTTACTTCTTAAGGAAACATGGGTGAGAAAAATCAATAACAAAATATGGATTCTGGTGTCTCACGCAGAGTTAGGCCCTGGTCTGGAATAAAATCTATAAAACATTGCTTTGGGCATAATTCCACTGGCTGGAGGAGAAGCTTGTTGTTATTATGGCTACCTACACTGGTTTGTATGAATTCCTGATGTGAGCCTTCACCTGAAAATATCCAGGCACTTCTCCTGTTGCATTCCCTCATCCATTCCAGGAAAAGCTCTCTGTGGAGCTCACCTGAACCAGTGCTGATGCAATAGAACAGAGAACCAGGCTGCCTGAAGAAACCTGCCCTGCTAAATCCCTCACAGCAAATCTCTGCTCTAAAAGGCTTTTCAATTCTACTTTTACAGATTTGTATTTCGTATTTGAAAAATCAAAACAAATGAAAAAGCCCCCGAATCCAGGGAAGAGCCCATACAGGCACAGCCTGCTTCGGTAGCTGCTCTGCATCACACACCCAGAAACCAATTAATGGGTACTTTTATTTAAGATTTTCCATTAAAGGAGACCTCAAGGACCTCAAGTTTCAAGCAGATGCACTTCCTGCAGAACTCTACTTTCCAACATGGCCATATCAAACATGAAAATTTGAACCCGGACTCCAAATTCTCAGGTGCCCTCAAGGTCACATTCTTTAATTTAACATGTGTTGCTTCTGATTTTGACTTGAAATCCTCAAAGACCACCTGAGTTTCGCCTTCCTCCTCAGTTTTCTTGACCACTTGGCTAAAACATTACAGATGAACTAAGACCTGCCACCCACAGCAGAAGCCCAACAAGCAGCTCTTAAAGTCCCTGTGGTGATTCCAACAAACTTGAGGTCACTGGTTCTCTGCCACTCCCTATTCCAGATTTGCTCAGAGCCCCATCCAGCCTGGCCTTGGGCACTGCCAGGGATCCAGGAGCAGCCACAGCTTCTCTGGGCACCCTGTGCCAGGGCCTGCCCACCCTCTGAACAAATGATTCCTTCCCAATATCTGATCTAACCCTGGCCCCTGTCAGTTTGAAGCCATTTATTTTGTCCTGTCACTATCTGCCCATATGAAAAAGTCCCTCTCCCTTAAGGTGCTAGAAGGTCACAGTGGCCTAGATGGTCACAAGGGCAGCCACCACATTCACTGAAGAACAGTTTTTCCATCTGAAGGAGGGAAAAAAAAAACATCATCTGAAGAGAGAAAACAGAGATTATGTCTTTCTAAACTGCAACCTGCCCTGGCAAATCCAGGAACTCTCATGTCTTGTGATCTTGTGCAACCCCTGCCAGGTTAGATACATGGAAAAACCAGCTCTTTCAACACTCACTAACCCAGAGTTTATAGTTCAAACCTTTTATTTTTTATTTTTTTTCCACTAACCACCTCTGATTCCTTGCCATGGGTGGAGCCCCAAGAGTCCTTCCTGCTGAGCAGCCTCTGCCCTTGTCCCTTCCATGGCTGGACACGGAGCTGGGGGAGCAGCAGCCATAGGGGCATCACTGCAAATATCAAACCAGAGGGAGCCACCTCCTCCACACCAGTAAAAAATGAAGAATGCTGAGTAGGGGACGTGTTTCAGCACAAGGTGTGTCACTGCTGCAGTGGGGTCACCTTTTGGAAAAGCAAGGAGAACACACATGGATTTTGTGGGCTTAAAAACCAAGTCAAGGGAAGCCCCGGGTGTCTGTGGCATCTCACGAGAGCTGTAGGGCTGCATCCCAGCTGGGAACTGAAAAGTGATGGGAATCCCCAACTAAAAAGACTTTAAAGTACTCAGAAACCTCAAATTTATCAAAGAGAAGCAACACCAACCCTTCCATAGGGAAATTCAAATTCACATCCTCAATCCTGGCAAGGAGGAGCACATGGCAAGGGGGGGAGAGCAGCCCTCCCTCAGCACAGACCATGTTCTCACACTCCTTTTTCTCAAGCTGTATTTACCCTTTGAACAACCTCACCTTCCTCAGCTTCCCCTGGAATCCAGGCAACCTTTCCTTGGTGAATGCCCTGTCAGGAGCTCACCTTGTGGTGGGGGAACCTCTGCTTGAAGAAAAAAATCAGCTTTGTTTCAGAAAAAACCCCTCTGAGACCACTGAGTTCACTCACACAGCTTTAACCTCACATGACAGTAAAACACTTGAGTTTCCTAAGTATTCATATCAGATCTTATTAGGTTTCTGCACTATAAATAATTGTAGCCTGGAAACAAACAGAACTTGAAGATCTGAAGGCAGAGTTGAGCAGGTCACAGTACTTGCAGTCTAGAACAAGGCCTTGTGGGCCAGACCCAATTCCGAAAGCAAGATCTCAATCAGTGCTCAAGAGGGACGAAGTAACACAGGAATCCTCACAGACCACATGAAGGATGGAAAGGAAAGTACTCTGAGTAGTTAACTTGTAAATATGTGGAACTTATTGACTGGCAGAAAAAAACCCCATCCAAATTAAACGCAAACCCCAGAAAACAAACAAAAAACCAACAAGCCAACCCTGTCCCAATCCTCCCCAAAAAACCCCTAAAAAACCAGAGCAGCCCAAAGAACATCAGCACAAAACTCCCAAGCACAGATCACTGGAAAATGTGACCATTCGGTTGCATCAGACCTTCTGGCTGGAAAAATGGAATTTATTGAGACCTGATGACAGAACTGATTAAACATGATAATCTCCCATTTGGAAATGATAAGCTATTGACATCAAGGCATCTCCAATGAACATTCATAGTTACTATGTAAAAGATTTTCATTTCAGTGGAAGCAACTTGTGAGTACACCAGAAAGAGCTGAGTGGATTTGCTGTCAGCACAGTCTTTCAGCTGCCATTAAATCAATTAAAAAGCCTCAAATCCGAGACTTTCACCTGGAGGAGCAGTTTAGGTTTTTCCCTGTCTCCTGTAGATATGCAAACACCCTTGCCTGGCATGTTTGTGCCACACACAAACCCCTAATTCTGCAGAAGCAGGAACCTCTCAGAAGGGAGAAGAGGTAGCAAATCCCTCCCCAGCATTTTTCACACATGGCTGAACCCTCCAGCAGCAGCTCTGAGCATCCCAGAGTGTTCTTCCAAGGGCAGGCACTGTCCTTGGACGAGCACGAGAAACCACAACCTGGAAAACAATAATTTCCACCTTCTCATGTTTATATCAGTTGCATGTGGGTTTTGTTGTGCCAAAACTGCCACCAACACAACGAAAGAAAGCAAGTAAATATCATTAAAATGAAAGGGAATCCAACTCACGGCTTCAGCAATGCAGGCCCCAAAAGAACACTCTGTGCTCCTCCTGGAAGGATATAAAATACCACCCAGGCACCCCTTGAGATACAAATCAGGAGTTTCCAAGGCATGCAAGTGAGCTGAGCTCAGTATTTTGTATAAAAACCTACAGCCAGTCCAGCTTCTTATCACTTCTGTGGTTCTGCTCTATATCATATTCTGCTTGACGAGTTAATTTTAAATTAATATATCCAAGTTGTGGTCTCTGGCACTGATTCCAGGTTGAAGTACTTTTGCTCTTGCTGTGACTCTCCCATCACACCACAGAGCAAGAAAACCTATCTATCTACACACAAAATAAAAAACATCTCAGGCAGGTTTATCAGCTCTGATCATTCAAATCTACCTCTCAAAATAAGCAAAAGCAGGCACATAAAAACAGCTTGCATTATCCAACTTAATATATATAACTTCAGGTTATAAAGAGTAACCTGAGCTGCAGTGATGGTAAAAAAAAATTAGAAATTTAAAAATATTTGGCATTGTGGAAATATCACAGTAGTAGAAACTACACAGTCAGGAAGTGCAGATGTAAAAAAATGCCAGAATTCAGGGGTTTTTCCCAGCTCTGTAAGAACCAGGCACTGCTTGGTAGAGTCAGGAGTGTGTGAATGAAAAGCAGCTTCACAAACATCGGGGTTATCTCCTCTGAGCTCTGACAAAGCAACTGAAGCTCATCAAGACCTTTAAAAACAAACCAAGCCAAACAAAATCCCCAAACAACCCAACAGAGACAAGGCCTTTCCTCAGTTAATGTCATTTTGTGACAACAGAGATGCAATCTGCTGATAATTAGGCAGACAGGTAGCTGCTCCCTACAGTTTTAGAAGGAAGACACTGATTTCCAGGAATAGAAACTAAAACAAAGACATTTTAGGCCTCCTTATGTACAGCTGGTTGTCTCAGACTGATTTAATTTAGTAGAGCAAGTGCTGCCAGAGCTTTAGAAATGTAATGTGCAGCAAAAACTCTGAGGGTGCAAGGGTGAAGCCTTATTCTCTGCTGCTCAAGTCACACACAGAGGCCACAACCATGGAGTTTCTCAAAGATACATTCTCTGATTTGTTCTGCCCAAACCAAATTGGATCATTAACATGAATTACCTCTCTTTTTTTGTGGATTTTTTGCTGTTTGCTTTTTTTTTTGTAATACTCCCAGTTTTCATTGTTGTTGCTTTTGTATAAATTTTCTCTCTTTTTTGGTCGATTTTTTTTGTTTGCTTTTTTTTTTTTTAAATTTACACTTGCAGTTTTCATTGCTCTTGCTTTAATATCAATTTCCTCTTTTTTTTTTTTTTTGGTGGATTTTTTGTTGTTTGCTTGTATTTATTCTTTTCAATACTCCCAGTTTCCATGGCTCTTGCTTGGGATACAAGGCCCAGCATGGGTTAAAGGAACATGCAGAGCCAGAGCTCCTTTAGAAGACAGATTGCCCATTGCCTGGGCTCTGTCACTGCTCAATGCCTAGGGTGGTGGAACAATCTCTTTTTGGGGTAAGTCTATTTCCAGAACCGTGCTCAGGCAGGAATATTAACTCCACTCGTTGTGGTGGGAGTGAGTGCAATAATGCAGGAGAACTCTGAGCCTCGGTGCATTCCCAGCACAGACGCTGCAGTCTGGCACCTTCAATCCGAGCTGGCATTTAACTCTCCCACGGAATACCACCAGGCAGAACATTTTGCACCTACTTTGCCCTTTCTTTATGGCGTTATGAAGTTGATGAGGATCCTGCTCTGCTCTGAAACGCTCCCATTACGATTTCCAGTGTTGAACGATGCTCCCAGCAGCGAGCATCACTCTCTGAGTTGAAAACAAACATCATTCAGGGCTAAAGAGTCATCACCGCGTGGATGGGAAAGACTGATTGGCAACTGCTGGGGCTCTAAATAATAAAAACTCCAGGAAGGAGATGTTTATGCTTTGGGGAGAAGCACATCCTCAGGCTGTGCCCCACTGAGGCTGGAGCAGAGCAGACAAACCCCCATGGTCCTGTCAGATAAACAGAGGAGAAAAATGAAGCCAGGCAGGCAGCACACAGCTCCTCTGTTCCTGTCTGAATTCACTGCTGGCTGCACATTGTGAGAATAAATCACCACAGGACTCACTCAGGACACAGATTTTGAAAATAAAAAACAGAGCTGCTTTACATGGAGCTGCCTGGTAAAACAGCAGCGGGCAGGGATGGGAGGGAACACGTGGCTCACATATGCTCGATGCTCTGTAGGACATTGAGGAGTTTTCCTGTAAAACTTCAGGTTTTATCCAGCTGATGTCCTGTGAAAATGAAAGCTCTATATGCAGCAGATGGAATTCTGGAAGCTGCTGCTCAGCTCTGGTGTTGGGATGCCTCAAATTCAATTAAACTCCATGAGAATGAGCACTGAACCTTATTTAATGTGTTTATACCTTTAATTGATGTTGGGCACAGAATGCATTTTATCCAACAGGGAACTGGAGAAATATGGAATCCAAAGCTCTCTCTTTGGATGGGAACGTTTCCAACAGCACAAGGATTTCTTGGGAATTCCTGATTAAAGAGGTGATAATTCCTGAGCACAAGACCACCTGAACATATTGGATGATAGACTACCCAAGGCAAGCTGAGTCTGCTGTGCCTTCTGCCACCCCTCAGACTGCTCCTAAAGGTGAAATGCAATCAAACACTTTGAAAGAGCGTTTAGGCACCAACCCAAGGGCGTATTCAGCCCCCAAAGTGCTGCAGCTGGAAGCTGAGGAACTAATCTGAAATCAGCTGCAAATTCATGGTCACTTTGCCTGCTGGATTAATCCGTGGTGTTTAATGTCAGCAGAAAGGGAATCAGACTGGGGGAAAAAGTTCTTTGAAAGAAAAAGCTCACTGATAGTTTCTTGTTTTATTAATAACAATGGCATGGATTTGGATAAGATGTTCAGCCCCGAGCCACATTCAGATGCACTAATGAATTATTTTACTTAATTTTCCACATACCAACAACAAAACTTGAATTGCAGAGCTGATGAAATATGATTTAGCACAACCAATTCTGGCAAAAGTAATTAAGAAAGAGCAGAATAGCTGTCATTCCAGCTTGACTGTAAATAACACTCTGATACACCTGGGAAAGCACCAGAATGAGAATTTATCAGAATTACAATTCTAGCAGGTTTAACACCTAATTAATGCTCACAACTCATTTGATTCAAAACAAACAGAGGAAGCAGCAGGTGGAAAAAGCAAAAATAAGGAGAAGAAAAATTTCTGCTGTATTTCCCCAAAATAGGAGGAAGAAGGATCACAAAAATGTCCTGACATAAAGAAGAGAAGAAACCTGCTTTGGGGAAGGCACAATGCAGAAACTTGCACCAATAGTTAACATCTATACATAGTTAATTAATCCAATCTTAAAAGAGAAAAGCACAAAACACTTCTCCGTATGCCATCTTCCAGGACACGATGCTTCAATATTTGTAAGCAATTTAGCCATGGCATTGTCTTCCCCCAAAGGGCTTCTCAGATTACCAAAGGCAAGGCAAAGACAGAAATGCTAAATTTATAGTCCTAGCTGGAAAGACTTTTGAACAACTCTGACAGATCAGTAATAAATTCCCATTATCTGGCTGCATATTCCCACCTACTGTCTCATGTCATGTGGAAGGAATGAAAAAGAATCCAGGCAGAAAGGAGCAGCACAGAAAAAAAACAGCTCCCTGGAGACCCTGGAGAGGAAAAACGAAATGCCTCAAGAGTTGTTTTGCCTGAGCAGCAGCCACGTTAAATGCAGCATCACATCACCCTGATGGACACTTTTGAAGATATCTTCAAAATATCTTCTTAAGCAGTCCCTGAATCCAGCCCCAAAGCCAACATTTCCCTCTCTGTGTGTCAGGGAGCAGCCAGGGTCACACATCCCACAAAGCACAGCCAGGAGCAGAAGGAAGAGGGTCAGAGATGGGTCTGGAAATGAGGGCACAGCACAGGCACCAAGGGCTTCCAAAACATGGAAAGGAGACAAACCATGGACATACTCATACGAGCTCTTCCAGGATGTGCCCAACTGTCCATGGGGCACCAAGGAAGCAGGGGCAGGGGAAAAGCTGACATAGATTAAAAAGTGTCTTTTGTGTTTTCCAGCTAGCTTGAGAAAATTCACTTTGCACCAATCTACAACACTTCTTTCAGCCTTGAATCTTTTCCTTTTAGCTATTTCATCTTTTGAATGCAAAAAACCCTGAAACCCCAACAGTGACTTAAAGGATTTATTTTGAGTCAATATATATTTATTTTCAAAGCAGAAAATACAGAAAATGCTATTTAGAAGACAAAGGGAAGCAAATCAGGGTGAAAATGTCATGTGACAGCATTTTTATCTTTGCAAAGGTCTTTCCCGACCTACTCTGGCCCAAACTACCTGTAAAATTCAAAGTGCATTGGCAAAGAGCTTCAGCATCCCCTGAAAATCCTTTTCTTCTTTAATATTTGTCTCCTCACTTAACCAGATACAAAGCCAGACCTTTATTCCAGCTCAACCACTGCAAATGGAAATTTTAAACCCTCCCAAAACCTTTTCCTCCTAAATCACTGATTAGAAGGGAAGACAGCGAAAAACAAAACCTATTGAATTTATGACCAGCAAAAGGCATCAAATAAAAAGTTGTCTTGTTATCTGCAAAAGCATTTATCGGGAGATTATGAAAATGTCATTTGTACTGGAAGCCTCTCCACGCCAAAGCTGGGTCAACACAATCATTACAGCATTTTTCCCTCGCTTGGGGGACCCTTGAAGGTGTTGCCAAGTGTCCTTGTCCCAGCCAGATAAAACCTTGAGCTGTTTTCCTTGCAGAAGGATTTCCTGTCACTCTTTCAACCCAGGTCTGAAGGATGGGCTGTGTGGCAGCCTGGGTGTGACAGCTCATTGCTAAACCACTTCATAAGCAGGCAAACTTCTGGAAGCGTGGCAAGAAGAACAGCGTTCTAAAATTCAGAATTTAAGTGATTTTCCCTGAATTTACCGAAGTTCCCAGCTCCCATAATCTATCCCACACTGACTTTTGCCTTCCACCCCCAACCATTGGATTATTTGAACATTTCTTCCCTGATTTTAAGCATTAAAGCTGTAGGGAAAAGTCTTGACCATGGGAATCCTAAAATTTCAGGAGCTAAAAGGAAAAAAATTGAGTGATTAAGGCAGTCTTGTGATGAAGTTTGGGCAAAGCAACACTGACTCACTGTAGCCATGTTAAATATCCCCAAACACCCCTGAGGAGCCAGGCCAAGATTTGTGCTTAAAAGTCCCAGCTGTTTATGAGGTATTTGTGTGGGGGGAAGGATGTGGCAATAATTGCATTGCTTCTAATTGAAAAATGGGTGAAAGGATTTTCCTGCAAATTCCCCAAAATAAGTGAACGAAACCAACTGCGGCCAGGAAAAAAAGCCCTGAGACCAATTCACAACAAAAATAGAGTTTATAAGCGGAATCTTTCTGCACCTTCAGCTGTGGCTGGAGCTCACTGGGTTATCCCAGGGGTAGGAAATAGGGGGTGTCAGGTTTTCATCACATTTCCTCTGTGTGAAATTCTCTGTTCTGGCTTCATGGACTGGTAACATTTGGCAGAATTTTCAATGCCAAGAGCAAGGGTAAAACAGCAGTGATTGATCTTTAAAAGGTGAAGCCTAAAGTCGTTCCTGTCTCGTCTGATTCCACCTCATCTGTCCCTGTCCTTAAATCCCAGCAGTCTGCAAGGATCAGGAGGAGAAAATGAATTATCCCAATGCGTTCCCATGGTCCAAATGCTTCTGTTTGTTCTCTTCCAGGCCAGAATAAAGTTTTAGCTCAATCCTTCCCCATACAGAAAGGTAGACAAATTGAGATAAGCACAGTCACTTTAATAATTAAAAAATTGTTGCATCACCACTTAGTTCTTCAAGACATATTCATGGATATTTTTTAAAAATTCAGAGATTTCTTTGGATTTTTTTCTAGCTTTGCTCATTTGTGCCTTCTCATGTTCCTTTGGTTTACACTTGCACAAGCTGTGCATCCTCCCTCAGCCCAAAATAAGTTCTCCACAAATGCTGGAGCCCTGACTTGCAGATTTTTGGGGCACAAGATGGGATTAGCCCCACTGTGTTGTCCAGAAGTCAGGTATTGAGCCCAAATGGAAGGTCTGGTTTGTATTCCAGCCAGTGAAGAAACAAGTCCATTAAAAAGCTCCCACTACTGCATTAAACATGTGTGAATAAAAAGCACTTTTCTGCCACAGATCATCCAGCACTAAGAAATAATGTCACAGTGGTTTCATTTCCAAGAGTACAGATAAATATAAACCCCTTTTTCAGGATCACTTTGATCCCACGGGGATCCAGAGTCCGCCCTGTTGCTGGGTGTGCATTTTAAGGGTACATCTGGGTTTAAGAATCCCAGTGTGCAAATAAAGCAGCTTGGCTTCAGACTTGCAGGCAGAAATCCCACAGCTCGTTCACAGCAACAGTTTTGGCTCGAATCCCTCTGAATGGTCCCACTTTTGGTTCAATTACTTTCTCTGTAAATCATAAGTAAAGCTATTTTTAAAAGAGAGAGTTCTCCTAATGTAGAACATTTTCAAGGGAGCTGCAGTTTGTAGGGAAGGAGCATCCACCAGGCAGGGCAGAGTGAGGAAAACAAAATCTGAGCAATAACCGAGACCACTGTGCAGGCAAAGCTCATTCCAGGTCCTGTTGGCTGCACAAAAGGCCCAGGACCAAAAACTCTGAAGTTCCGTAAGGAAATGTAAAATACGATGAAGTCTGTGATTGTTGGAGGTGCATTTCTTGGCTGTAAGATGGGGAAACAGAGAGAGCTCTCAGATTGTTGCGTTGTGAAAGCTGAAAGATAAAGAACAGGAGCAGAGTGGGAGAAGGTCCAGCAGGCTGCCTTCATGAGGCTTCTCCTTAGAGCTTCCACCTCAGCCAAAATCACACAAAATCATAAAATCACAGAATCATCAAGGTTAGAAAAGACCTCTTTATCATTGTGATTCTTTGGCATCTCATCAACAACAATCAAACATTTCTAATGTATTTGTTATAAATATGGATAGAAATAGCAGGCTTCATTTTCTGCTGCCTGGTACCATTTACTTTTTCCTATGCAATAAAAAGTGCAAATGGATGTGAGACTTTACCACATCAGCGTGTGAGTGTCCAAGAGTCAATTTGAGAGTCTAAATGAAAATGGATTTAATTGCTGTATCATAATACAATTGTCTGTTCATTGTCTTTAACCCAGAGAGGCTGTGGCTGCCCCTGGATCCCTGGAGGTGTCCAAGATTAGACAGGGCTTGGATCACCCCAGGATAGTGGAAGGTGTCCCTGCCCATGGCAGGAGGTGGAATAAGATGAGCTTTAAATCCCTTCCAAACCCAAACAATTTAATAAATATAAAATATAAATCCCTCATATACTCCTCAGAAAAACCTGAAATGCAACATCACACTTTGAGAAGCTGGAGGGATAAAAAACCCCAAGCCTGGTACTAAACTAAGCTGACTTCTTTCAGCAGCTTAGGCAATCAAAAGCAAAGCACTGTGAGTGACCCAGCCCCGGTTGGAGGTTGGGAACAGGAGCTCAGAGAACTGGGGCAAAGATGTGTAGGAGAAAATCTTGGAGAGGACTGCTATGGCCAGGGTGCAGGCACAGGGGAGGGATAAAAAAAGGTGACTCAATGAGTCAGTTTGAAGATAAGCTTTGCTGCTACTCAGAAAAAGAACTAAGCACAGTTCTTGCAGTTTAGTCAATGTATCAATGTTTTGGGGTCAGTGAATGGAAACTTAGAAATGAGGAGCAGTGCAGAGGGAGCTCAGAGGACTCGGGCTGGTGGTGATGCCTTGGAGCGGCTCCCTAGAACAGAGGCTGGACAGAGTTAGAGAATAAAGTGAATATTTATTAAAGGCCCTCAATAGATACCTCCTGGGCAGTCAAAGCCTCCCAGAGGCTGCACCCAGCATGGACAATGTCCACGAGTTTTTCAGACAGATTTAAGTTTGGTCTATTTGCATATCAGGGGTTAATTCTCAAATTACAGCTTCAGGTAATGAGGTCACATTCCCCCAGTTCGCTCCTTCCCAATTCACTTTTGTTTGTACTTTTGGGGCCTGAGGCTGTGAGGTGTCCTTGGATCTCAGGCCCAGAGGGATTGTTCTGTCTGACCAAAGTGTGAAGCCAATAGTGAACACTTTATATTGAGTTTAATGCTATGCACAGGATTTGAAAAATATAAAAGCTGAAATCTTAAGGCATCTGTGGGGATGGATGTGTTCAGGCTGCCTGGTGAGTTGAGGTGAAGGGCTGCAGCACCAGAGCCTGCACAGCTGCATTAACCCTCCCTGCAGGAAATGTTCCTGCAGCAGTGGGGATACACACAGAGCTCCACTGCCCAGCCACGGAGGCAGGCAATGGGGAAAACTGTTGTGTGAAAAACCCAAACAGAAGTGGTGCTAAGCCTGCATGTATTGCCTCTGTGGATGTCTTTAGCAGAAGGAAAGCTGAATTTGATGTGAAAATGGTGTTTTTTCTTCCCTCTTGCTTCTCTTTGCTGCTGTAAGTATGATTGATTTGATGTTAAATGTACCAGGGCTTGCTCTCCAACATTCCTGTGGAGGAGGAGAGCAGACACAGGGTCATGTCGTCCAATGTGACCAATTTCTCTCTTGTAAATTGATGAGTCTCTGCTGGGAAATGATGCCCACAATCTCCTTGCCCCTAAACCCCTAAAGGATTTCCTTTTCCACTGTCTAATCTTTGTCTCCTTGGAGGAAAAATGTTTTATTTTCAGAAGAGGAAATAGTGAGGAAAATCCCATTCTGTGGTCAGTGGCTTCCACATTTTTTTTTTCTCTGAAATCTCCTGATATTTGCTTTAGGTGTAACTATGTGGGGTTTGACCTTTCACGTTTTCTACTTTTCTTAAATCTCATAATAATGAATGAAAAACAGATCATCACCTCACTTAAACTTGTTCCATGTTATTGTTTATTTCTATTTGCATCTCCTGTCTTTGTCACTCACTCTCATCCACCTTGTTTATAATGCTCCTGATGCTACTTTGTGGTTTATTTTTTGCCTCTCCATACCCACTCCCCTCATTACACAAAGAAAATCAGTGAAACCTGGTCTTATGTTCTACTTTCTTAAGGAAGGAAAAATTAGGAAAGATGAATTGTGTGGTCAAACCAGCAAAAGGGGAGAGGGAGGGAAGTGATAATGGGACAGACTTGGCTCCAAAAGTTAAAGGTTGACTGAGCCAGACCTATCTACTTTTGACTTTAAAGTATTTAAATTCTCAGAGCTGGTCTCTGCTTAAAGAAGCTTTGAGTCACTGCTAAAATTGTGCAAACATTCAGATAAGATAAGGACCCTGAGCTTTTCCTTCAGAGTCCTGAGGAATGATGTTGTAGCGGAATGAGAAGTGCTGGGAGCAAACATCGTCCTGATGGCACCGTTTTGTTCTGAGCTCTTGTTTGTCCCATTGCTCCCTCTTTTCCCATCTCCTGGGCTCCTTCCTTCCTGCTGGGCAGGACTTCAGGGATGCACTTGAGACAAGGTGAGGAGCAGCTGGAGACACCCTGGAAGAGGAAAACAAGAATGATCAAAGGTTAAAAAACAACCCTGACCTTTGGTGGATGAATGGGGCTTATGAAATGTGGAGAGGAGCAATGAGAGACACATAATGTTCTTAAAATACATAAAAGTCCGAGGCAAAACATGAAAATGTTCCCCATGTGCAGCGTAAATAAGAGTAACAGTGAAAGGTTTAAATCACAGTGAAGGAAATGTTGTTACAGAATGTTTTGAGGAGCCTGAGGCACTGAATTGCCATGGGGTGGTGGCACTGCTGTCACTGCAGAGTTTTAAGAACACAAGACTCCAACACTCTTTGGAGATGAGATTAATTAACTCCAGAACCCATCTCTAGGGGAGAAAATCTGACCCTTTCAGATCAGTGGGAGATGATGAAGAACATCCTCGTGTGGTTTTCCTATTCAGTCTCCCCGTGCTGAGCAGAAGAATTTACTACAGTAAAAACATTTGAATGGCAAAAAGCCCTTTAAAATATTGACATATATTATCCCAAGTTTAACAAAGATGATGTTTTCGTGAAAATTGAATTACTTCTTTTTTTTTCTTTTCTCCCTGAAATAGATGTTGGGTTTATATCCCAAAGGGAAGCACGAGTACTTTCTTTCCAGTTTTCCTCATGCTAAGAACAGCACTGGAATCTAAATATGTCCTGTGTTTTCTTTCATGCTGGGGTATAAAAATCAGCGTTTGACTGGAGACACAAAGTAGAGCTTTTTCTGATGTGCTGCTCACCTGCACACACCAAACCTGGCATTGGGTCTAAGGGTACTTGGGTTTGGGTGCTGGTCCAAAGGCTGAGGTCCTGATCTTGCAGGATGGCTCCTGACAGAGAGAACTAAATATCCCTTGCCTTGGGATGATTGGGAGCTGTCAAGGACCAAGAGAAAAGGAAAAAACCTCCTCTTCCTTCCTCCAGACATGACTGGCTATTGGCCAAAGCCACCACCCAAAGCTCCATCTGCCCTCAGGAGATAATGCTCACTCTGATGAAAGTGCTGTTGCTGAATCCTTGTCTTTAAGTCAGTTTTGTGTACACCCCACATGGCTTTTGGGGCCAGTGTGTTGTTTGTGCTTGCTCTGGGCAGCAGCTCAGCAAAGGAGGGATTTTCTTCCATCAAGGGTAAGGTTGGTGAGCAGGTGGCAGGATCTGATAGCTCCTGTCTGCTCCCATAGATCTGGGAAAGCCCAGATGCATTGATTTTATTTTATTTTATTTTATTTTATTTTATTTTATTTTATTTTAT
>JAHLSL010000016.1:2129614-2147080 GCA_025920805.1 Petroica traversi
TTATTTTATTTTATTTTATTTTATTTTATTTTATTTTATTTTATTATCTTATTTTATTTTATTATTTCATTCTATTTAATTTTATTGCGTGCCACTGTATTAGAAAGTCTGGCTCCTGACTCAGCCCCAATGTAAATAAATGGTATATGTCTGACCAGTGTTTGTGGCATGAGGGATAAACTGCAAGGCCCTGCTCAGAGCAGAAATCTGGTGCTTTTTGTTAACCCTTTGATGCGTGTGCAGAGGTAAAAATATATCAAAGGAAGAGAAGAACTCTCTGCCTGGCTGTGGTAAGGTAAAAAAATATATCTTGAATTTACCCAAGAAAGAGAAGAATTCTCTGCCTGACAGTGGTGAGGACACTCCAGAGCAGCAAAGTTTGTTTGTGCACGGTTTGATGAGGCACTTAACATCTCCTGGAGCCCTTCTGGGGAACGCTGGAGCCCACAGGGGGATGCACATCCAAATCTTACAAATCATCTCCTCTCTGGATGGGCAGATGTTGTGACCTTTGCAGAGAGAGAGGCTGAAACGAAGCTGTGGAAAGAGTGCAGCATAGAAACTCGGCCCTTCCTGGTGGGGAAACCTTTCCAAAGCTTTGTAAAGTTTGTTTTAGGGAAGATTCCAAGCAAAGCCTCTCTGGCTGCTGGACATGAGGCCTTTGGGTCCTGCATCCAAACACGGAAGAAGGGCTGGGACATTTGCTGTGGAGATGATTTTGCTTTTTATTGAGCCAGTGGACCTGGAAGGGCTTTGGTGTGGGAAGAACACAGTGAGAACAGACAGGATGCTGCTGGAGAAATGAGGGAAAAGCTCTGAGAGGTCTTTCAAAGGTCATGTCCAGTCTCTATCAGGCATCCATATCATAATGGCTTTCATAAATACATCAAGATTTCCAAACCCAGGCTGAGTTCTTCTGCAGCTGTGAGATTGTTACTTTAAAATCTTATCTGCAATGGTTAAAAGCCTCCTTATCTCCAATTTATTGGTGTTGCCCAGCTTATGGCCCTGTATTAATGAAGGCTTTGAGCGAGGCTCTCCAACTTCATTTAATCAAGATTAAGTTATTTTGCCAACAGCCTATTTTCTTTTTACCTGGCTCTCTCCCTTCCTGACATTTACACTCATAAATGCCACTCCAAATATTATTGCCACCAAGTTTCCATTGCCAAACAGCATTCCATGCCAGAGAACTGCATTATTAGGACATCAACCCCGTTCCCTCTTCCTTCTCATCTAAAACATGTTTTTAACCCTCTCCAAAAATTTCTTTTTTTCCCTTTTCTCATTTCTTTTATCCATGTTTTCCTCATCTGTTTGTAGGCTGTTCCAGGCCATCCTTTCTGGGATATGAAGCATCCCTATCACATTCCTCTGGCTCTACCTTTGCCAGACCCAACTCCCCCTGGTTCTGAGTCACTTGTTTGCCCCCTTTCCTCAGCTCATCTCCAGGAGTCCTCTGGGATGGAGAAATTCCTTTCCAATGTAAAATGAGCTCCTGCTCAGTATTTTTTTTTTTTTTAATTGGAAATTTTGTTAGAAGGGATGAATTTTTTTCAAGGCATCTTTTACAAATTCTAGCAGATCCTTCCAAGCTGTGTGTTTCATTAACTGGAATATTCCTTTGGCGCCAAAGGTAGGATTTTGTGATGTTTGCTGCCAGCATCTTGGGAAATTCTGGATTTTTCAGTGTCATGGATTAACTTCTAGAGTCCTTTGCCGCTTAAATCAAGCTGGAGTAGTTTACTCTCCTCTAGGCCAGAGCTTCAAATCTTATTTGCAATTCCCAGAACATCCTATGGATATCCTGTAGCTTCTCTGGATAAAGTGTTTCATTTTGTTGATTTTTTTTTAAAAAAAGAAATGTGCTTTTAATGGATTTTCTCAGTTTTTCTTCAAAGTATTCCCTCCAATATTTGATCATTCCTCTTAAGGTGGGCAACATGCTTCTGATGTAAGCCTTTAATCCCAAAGATTTCTCATTAATATGGAGAAAGTACAAACACCAGAACTCTTTTCTGTGGCAGAAGATCCTTTTGGATTTTTGCCTGCACTTTGCATTTTCAGAGGAAGAATCCAAACACAGCTTGCCTTGATGGAGTGGCAGATGGAGCTGGGATCCTTCTGCTCTGTTTTATTGCACCACCCTGGAGGAGCAGCTTCTCCATCCCACATCTGCCACCTCCTTGCGAGGCTGCTGAGGGACAGAAATGTGGGAGAAGAGTCTCTTCCCATGGCAGGGAGGGAATATCCACCAGGATCAGGCCACAGAGGGACAGCAGGACCTGCTGGTGGAGTTCCAGAAGTGTTTATGATGCTGGAGTGTTCCTGGCACCCAATCCTTGGGCGTGGCACCCAGCCAGAATCCATCCTGCATTCCAGCAGATCCTTGTGCCACTGCTGACAGACAGCCTGTGGACCAGGATACCAGGATTTGGGGATCAAATGGATTCTCAGCAGCCATGGTCCTGGGGGCTCCTGCACTGCTGGATGGAGATCTCAGATTGCTGTGCTGGATCCAAGGACACACTGTCCCCCTTGAGCTGCCTCTGGCCTGCCTTGCTTTGTGCAAATATTAACCTTGGCTTTTCCTTTGCCCAGCCTGGCTCCTCACTGGGTGAGACACCACTGCTGTGAATAATGTGACAAGAATTTCTCCTGGTGGGTTTGGAAAATGCAGCTTTCCTCGAGTTAGATCCGGAACTGGCCAGAGCCACTCGGGGTTTTGGACTTGTAAGAAACCTCTTCTCATCTGGGGCAGGTGGAAGGGCTCCATGGGCAGCAGAGAGTTGCATTTTAAATTATTTCCTTTAAGAACACGAGGCACTCGTGCTGCTGAAGGAGCTTCCCTTTGTGGGAATTGCTCTGGAGCTCTGTGGGATGCAGGCAGACCCAGGGTGACCCCTCAGAGATGTCTAAAGGACAGGTGGGAAGATTCCCCTGCTAAATTTGGACTCTAATATTTGTATGTGGATATTATCCTGACAAAAAAGAATTACTTTGGCCATGCCAGGTAAAAACTTTGCTGGTAAAATGGAAACATTTTTTTGATTAATAAGAAAAAATGCTCAAAAAGCATATCAATACTTTATTCAGAAATGTAGTACAAATTTTGCCATCTCATCCTAAATTTAATTGCAGCCCTCTTTTTATAGACTGCTTAGAACTTACTGAAAATGAAATTAAAGCAGCTTCAATTTTGGCCCAAACATCAAGTTAAGATACTGAAATAGCATGAAAAGATGTTTTTTCCTATAGTAACGTCTGACCACATGAAAATAAGGAAGTACTACAAATCTTTCAAGAAAGCCTGACTTTATGAGATTTCCAGCATCACTTCCAGATTAAACAGATTTGGCTCAGTGTTCAAGTCCAGGCTCATCTGAACCAGACACATTTGCTGAGATTGATGTCACTTTGAGCTTTACCCCTTCCATGAGTTTTATTGCAGCTCTTTGAAAGCTCTGTTTATAGGTTTATTTAGGGGAACTGCAAATGGATCAGCCTGAGTCTCAAAAACCTGGAATCAACCTCCAGCAGCAAACCTGGGATCACTGACCAGATCAGGGAGAGCCTGACAATCTCTAGACACAGATCCATGGAGAGGTGGCTCAGGTTGGATTTTAATTTTGATTTTCCTCAGTCTAGGGAAGAGGAATGGGAATGCTGCTGTAAAGATCCCTTGCTGTGTTTGATTTCCAGCTGCTACGTGACTTCCCCAGGCTCTTTAGGTATCCAGGGCCGTTGATTTTAGGCAGAGGTAAGGAAAATCTGGAGATGGGGCTCAGTGCCACCTGAGCTGACGTCAGTGATGATTCCAGGACAATAATTCCATCATTATGTGGCTGCTCAGCCTGCTGGGATCATCCTGCAGAGGTGCTGCATTACTCTTGTCTGTGCAGGGACAAAATTCCAGGTGTTCAAGAAGCCTCTGAGGTGGGATGAGCTGTAGGAATGAGGGAACTCCAGGCCTAAGGAGTTCTCAGCTCAGCTGCCGGGGGATGGTGGATCCTACCAGAAGGGTGTGAGGTGCTTCTTTATCAGCAGGACCATTTCAGGATTTTAGCTTGTTCTAAAGAAAGATCCACTGAATTAAGACCAGCTGCTACAAGGCAGAATTTTTTCTTTTATTTGAATATCAGCTATATGCAGAATCCTGATGTTTCATCTAGGAAATCAAAATACTGCTTCTTTTGATGTCTGTCGAGGTTTTGTTTTTTTGTTTCTGAGCTCCAGGTTCCTTTGAATGTGAGTGCACTGAGGTCACTCCATGGAAAGGCTGCACTTACCTGCCCTAGGCAGAGATCAGCAGCATTTGGTTCTCAGAGCAACTTTCTGGGCTGCAACAAAGAAGGGGGAAACATTATTTTCTTATGATTACTGAACTTTATCTGCTTTCTTTCATGCTGCTTTTTACAAGACTGGAGATGAAACTGGACAGGACGTTTTGTTCATTTTTTAGGGAAAAAAAAGATAAAATAACTGAAAGTCTCCAGCACTTTTAAACAGCAAAATAAATTGTCCTAATTCAGGAAAAAGAGACTTCACCATAGTGCCCAGGTTTCTGAAAGCAGTAATATGAACCAGACTGGCATTTTGGGGATTTTGTTTATCATTAAAAGCAAAATAAGGTTTATAAAGGAGCTTCAGCAAAGAAGTTACCCATAACAAAATCTAATCAGTTTGGATATTTTTTGGATAATGAGATCCATGCTCCTCACAAAAGGCTTCTTGGGCTCCCCGTGGGGAGGATGTTTATAGTCCTGGACCTTCACCATTTTAACTTGATTATTTGCAGGCAACCTCATCTGCCTACTTATATAAGAGCCCAGCAGTTGTGTAATCACCAGTGTGAGGTGAAAATTCACATGATTTGGGGTTTCTTTCAGCTCAGCTGCTTCTGGTTTTTTGCTGGGTTGCCACTCTTGTCCGCACTCCCGAGGAGAGGGAGTTGGATAATTTGAAGCAGTGTTTCATCCTGGGCTTTTTCATGCTTTACAACTTTGTTATGGCTTCCCAAACCTCCCAGACTGCTGGGAAAGAGTTTCCAGGATGAGTTATCTGCACTAATAACACAATTTTGCGTGGGGCTCTCTGTGGTGATGGGCCAGCAGGAGTTTTTGCAGGGAGCTGCTTGCCCTCCAGCTTCCCACAGCTCCGTTTGCAGAGCCCAGCTCCTGATGAGCCCCAGGGCCTTGGAGAGCTCTCAGGAACAACGTGGCTGCAGCTCAGAGGATGGGAAGGATGGATGATCAGTGGCAGCATTTGCAAGCAAACACATAGAACCTGGAGAAAAGGAGGCTCTGGGGTGACCTTGTCACTCTCTGAAGGGTGGCTGTGCTCAGGTGGGGTTGGTCTCTTGCTCCAGGCAGCCACTGACAGAACGAGAGGACACAGCCTTAAGCTGTGCCAGGGAAATTTAATTTGGATGTTGGGAAAATTTTTTTACAGAAAGAGTGACAAAGTACTGGAATTGCCTGCCCGGGAAGGTGGTGGAGTCACCATCCCTGGGTGTGTTTAAAAAGAGATTGCATGAGGCACTCGGTGCCGTGGTTTAGTGGAGGTGTTGGGGCAAGGGTTGGCCTCGATGCTCTTGAAGGTCTCTTCCAACCCAGTGATTCTGGGATTCTGTGATACGTGCATGGCAGAAGGTGAATTTCCTGGAGGTAACAAATCTGAATGATGTTCCTGAGGAATTGGGAATTCTTCAGGAACAGCTCCCACGCCAGCATCAAAAGATTTTAACTGAGGGCA
The DNA here is from genome assembly GCA_025920805.1 of Petroica traversi. Lineage (NCBI taxonomy): Eukaryota > Metazoa > Chordata > Aves > Passeriformes > Petroicidae > Petroica > Petroica traversi. The sequence continues at coordinate 2,135,369 of JAHLSL010000016.1, forward strand.
TGGTTAAGCTCTCAGAGCCTGCAGCATTTCATGCCCATGTTTTTGGCCACGCTGGCTTCTACAAGCTGCTCTTCCAAACTGCAGCTCCTGGAAATAAAAGAACAGGAGAAGAACATCTAATTTGTCCTGGATAAGAAGTGGTTTATTTCCTGTAATGTTCCATCTGATGACTCTTTGTAGCTGTGGTAAAAACCATTGTTTGAGAGACAAATTGAGAGTGGCAGTAAACACAAAAAGGTTAATGAAATACATGATTTCTGGCTCACTTGTTGGAACGGGGAAAGCGTGAGGGGTTTCAGTGTTCAGAATTCATAACTATTTCCATTATCTACCCTGTGCCTCATTTTTCTTTCTCTCTTGGCTCTAAGATTCTCTTCTTTCTTCATTGTTTCTTCATCATCCTCTTTTTTTTTTTTTTTTTTTTTTTTTTTTTTTTTTTTAATTCTCCCACTGCATTCCCCATGGCCTGAGAACTCCTTTGCCCACACCCCAGCTGAAATGCCAGAAACTCCACTTGGGTTTTTGTGCTTCAGTGCCCTTTCTGGCTGATCTTGGTTAGAAGATATTTCAGGTTGGTTTTCTCTTCAGAACTGTATGAGGAGAGCTAAATACGTGTGGAAAACTGCCCTGGCCTGGCTGGGACACTGCAGGGGTTTCCCTGGGATGTCTGCTGATAGAAAATGAGAGTAGAGGTGATCTCCCAGCACAGGCTCTGTCTCCTGGAAGATCTGGTTCCCCATTTGAAGAGCTGGAAATTGCTGAGCTTGGCTCTGTCCCTGCAGAGGCTGTGACCTCTCAGCAGGGTGGAAGTGCCACCTCCCACAAACTCACCCTTCACTGCAAGACTAAACCTGCATTTTCTAAAGTTTTTGTGCCATTTTCCAAGGGGCTGCTTCATTTTGCTGAATGATAGCTGTGTCAATGAGCAAAATGTCCATTCTTTAACATGTGCCGTAAGCTGGTTTGGATTTCCCTGAACACTAAGCAAGCAGAGAACAATGGGTCGTATTGTGAGTGATTAAATTTTCTGAGCAAATGCCTCAGTGTCCCCTGTGCTCTGTCTTAGCCAGGGTTACCTCACTGTGACCACAAGAGAAAGCTGAATCAGCCGTGGATTGAGCCACAGGTAGTGCCTGAATCCAGCTGTTGCTGGGAAAGGCATCTTCCCCCTCTTCTCAAGCCTTTTCCTGTAGCAGTGCCCACGGGGATGGCTGTGGGGGAGGATTCCCCTGCTAGACACGTGTCTCATCCTCTGACAGCCTGCCATGATTTCATCACTTGCAGTATAATAAAGTGAAAATCATAAGTTGCAGTCACTCATTGAAATGGGCACGACACCCCAGCTGCCCTGGGAGACAGGGCATCACCTCTGATTTTAAAAACCACTTGGGAAAAAAGCCCCAGAGGATTATTAAGTATTGTTTATATGGAAAGAAGAAGAGTCTCTATGACAATGAGAAGAGCAATCTAGGAGTGCAGAAATTCTAAACACAAATTGCCATTTGGTGGATATGCTTGAGAGAGGCTTTATCCTTTCACTCTGTCTCTCCGAAGTCTGGGGAATGGTATTTAATGGAATGGGGCAGACAGGGTCAAGCCAAGACATGGATTTAATTCCTTACATCTATAAACAAAACCACATTTCATGCTGAACTCTGCATGATCAGAGGGAGGAGGTGGGGAAGGGAATTTCAGCATTGCACTGTCCTTAGAGAAAAAGGGAAGGAAAATGTTGACAAAGGTGATGCTGCCTGCAGGCAGCTCTGCCTCTGACTGGGCACTGAGTAACTGATGAGTACTGGCACTTTTGCACGTGGTTTGTAGCTCCACAGAGGGGATTATCCATGGATCTGCTTCCCCTTGGGCACAGCCAGTGCTCTGGAGGCACAGGATGAGGGCCAGGGTGGAAAGAGCAGCGTGTGGCTGAAGGCAGGGGTGATAGGGAGGGATATTTGCTGCCCAGAGAAGCTGTGGCTGCCCCTGGATCCCTGGCAGTGCCCAAGGCCAGGTTTGAGCAGGGCTTGGAGCAGCCTGGGACAGTGGAAGGTGTCCCTGCCCATGGAAGGAGTGGAACGGAATGAGTTTTAAGGTCCCTTCCAGCCCAACCATTCTGTGATTTGGTCAATCACAGAGCTGGAACCCAGAAATCATGTTAGATTTTTCCAACCAATTGCTCTTAACAGAGTGATGGCCCTGGGAATAAAAGGGCAAATAATCCACAACCTCACAGTTGGGAGAAGGCAAAAATTTGGGGTTTTGAATGTCTGTTAGATCCTCTTGTTCCGTGAGCCTTCACTTCTGGAGTCCCCCATAGTGTTGCCAGCCAGGGGGATTGAAGATGCTGCACTGATTTGGGGTACCTGGTACTGGGTTATTTATCAGAGCCCTGCTCTACAAGCTTTGGTGTCTGACAGCATTGTAATGGATAGATTTGTGCCAAATATTCCATTATATCACACACCTATGCTGGGGAGCAAATGTGAAAGAAATCTATGTATTATGGCACCTTAAATTATAACAAACAGGGTGTTCAGATTGGGCTGGGGCAGCTTTATCACCTCTACCCTAAGCACACCTTTGACAGCAATTTTTACCAGGCTTAGGAGCATGGAAAAGAGCCACAATTTAATGTGGAATTCTCTGTATTAATAGTTATTCCACACCTGTGTAATTTTCCTCTCACCCTTGACTAACCTCTGAACACAGCCCCATTTCTTGTCTCTTTGGAAATTCTTTGGGAATTCTGCAGGGCTCCCTGAGAACTGTGGAGTTCAATCCACCTCAGGATTTCCTCATTGCAGGGAGCTTTCCATCATGGAGCTTGCTTGGCTGCTCTCTTCTCTCCAGATATATTTCAGCTGCTTCCCACTTCTTAGCTGATGCAGGCTCTTGATAATTTCAGAGTTAGGTAAAAGAAGCCAGAAAATCCTTATTCCTTCTGTCTCCCCTTTCCTCACACACAGAGGACTGACAGGAAAATAAGCACTAATATGTCATCTTTAAAATAAGAAGGGGACATGCTTTCCTTATGAAGCAGTGGAAACAGTGACATCATGTTTGGAACAGCTTTTTTCCCCTTTTCCCTTCTAATTGCGCCGAGGTTTTTTAAAGCCAGGGAATCAAATCTTCCCCTCTGGAGTGGGGGAAGGTTCCCCATAGGCTGCTGGTTGTCTGGGTTTGGTATGAATCACTCTGCTCCTTCTGCAGTTCATTGACAAATTACCAGAACCAGGAGCTGGGAACTGGGGCAGCAAAAGGAGAGAGTAGAAATGAAGTCAATTAGTAAAAGAACACGAAGAGGAAATATTATTTATGGAAAATTCACTGACTGGTTCCTTATTTCTGTGCTATATTCTCTTTTTTTTTTTCCACTTTAAAGGAAATGGCTCCTATAGCAGGAGTGACTCACTGCAGAAGTTGCCAGGGAGGTGGGTTTGCCAGTTTCTCATTTTATTAACATTTTATCCCAGCAGGGTGCAAGTGCACGTGCCAGATAAGGCCACAGATGCAAAGGCAGAGAAAGGAAACAGCAGGGGGTGGGAAAAAACATCTTTTTTCTTTTTGGTCAAGCACCAGTTCTGTGTCTGAAAGCAAAAGCTGTTCTTTGATGGCTGTTTGAGCTGACCTGAAATAGCACTGAGGGGTTTGTCCTCACTCCCACAGGGTTTTGGGCTCTGTATCCTGACAGAGCAGAGGGAACTCCACCAGGCACAGTGACAGGCCAGGTACAACCATGGCAGCTGTCTCTGCTGAAGGATTTTCTTGCGTGACGCAGTTTGGTTGTGGTGGCACCTCTTTCCCACCTCTGCAGAGCTCCTCAAACATCCTCAGAGGGTCCCCACTCTTCCCTGGGACAATTTACTTTGTGCTAACAGAAACAACGCAAGTGATGTAAGGAAATCTTCTTTCAGTGTCCCTTATTTCCCTTCTCTCTCTGCTTCCACTTGGCACAAAATGACAGCAAAATACAGGAAAAAACAGCTGTAGGGATCAAGGTCTGGTGTCTGATCATTCAGGCTATGAGGGAAGCAAAGGTTGCAAAAGGAGTCTGATCTCTGCAGGGAAAGAAAATAGGAAAAGATTTTAAATCCAGGTGATTTTGCACGTGATACTTGAATTTTCCCCATTCTGAAATACTTGCAGAGACCAGGTTTTAGACTCAGCAGTAACAAAGCTAAGGCTAAGAGGGTTGGTGCTGGAGATGTGATTTGACATGATCCCAGTCAAATCAGTCCCAGTAAAACCTTCCAGCAGAGCAGTTCTGCAAGGGGAGCAGAGTAACAAATCTGAAAGGTCTCAGTACACAGAACGTTCTGTTGGTACAAATCTACGGCTCAATTAAAGGAGCTCTGGGAAAGGAGGAGGCCAAGCAAGCAAGGACTCCTCGTTAAGTCTCTTTTGGGGTGTCCTTTGCAGCACCTCATTAAGCTCTGAGATAAACCTGCCCTACAGAGGCCTGGCTGTCACCAGGAGGGGCACGAAGCAGGGAGAAAATCTGATGTTGGAGCTGGGTGTTGGTTCCTGATCCCCACCCAGCAGGACAAACATAGACTCTGGAATAAGAGTTGGACTGCTCTGCAGCCAAACAGAGGCATCCCAGGAGTAATTTGGGTTTTATTTGGAGTGACTTGCTCTCTGAAGGAAACAGAGTTACTCAGGACCCTCCGTACTTGTTTTTATAACTGCCTCAGACACACAGGGGTGGATCAACACAAAGTAAGTTCAAAGCCACCTCTCAGATGTGGGAGAAGATCTCTGGCATGGATCAGGGAAGTGATGAGACTTTACATAAAAACAACTAAATTGATCGTAAACCCAGGTAATTTTATTTGCTTTAGAGAACACACGACCCTGAACACGTCTGCAATGAAGGTACAAAGTGTTTCTTTTGGTGCTTTAGCCTTAATATAATTGACACCATAACCAGAAAGGAGTAGAGCGTGTTAGGCCACGATTGCAGCTAAATATCCTACAGGAAAGCACCCATAATTAACTTCCTCAGCGTGCCCCAGCCCCATTAGCATTCGTTTATAGCTCAGATACTGCACACACGTCAGGATCCTGCACAAACCCCTCAGTTTAGACAAAACAACAGGAGACATGTAAGCAGTGCACAGCTCTAATCCCTGCATCCACTCCATCCAAAGCATGGGGTTGTTTTTCTTTCAGCTGATGAAATGGAAATTCAAATGTTACTTTGACAGCGCCATAGGAAAGTCTAAAGTAGGGGCTGTAAATAGAGTTTGAGCTGACATTTCAGCTTGGAAGTTAGGGGAAGGAATGAAGCCAGCATGAATACTCACTTGAATCTTGAGGGAAAACTTAACATTTAAGAGACTTTTTTTTCCCTACTGATATTGTAATTTGTAAAGCCACATCTGAAGGACAGTTGTTTTGGCACTCAAAATATCAGTTCGAAACACACTATTATTTAACAGAAAGCTGCTTGTCACCCTCTTTACTTAGCCCATCTCCCCATCCCCTCCTTTGAATTCTTTGCAGTGATGCCTGAAACAGGTTGGAAATGAAGCTGTTTACCAGGCTAGGAAGATGAAAAGGTTTGGTAACAAAGCTGGACTTGGTGTGTGCAGTTGGGAGCACTCCACATCCCTGCTCTGTGTGCTGGCCTGGAGTTTTTAATTCAGTCTGACCTGGTGGCCACGGCAGCAGCTCTGCTTTCCAGGGCAGCATCCTGAACAGCCTCTGCAGGGATGTTTTTGATAAGAACCTGCAAAGCAAATCTTTCTGAGGTGACTGAGACACAGGGTGGGAGTGTCACAAAGCTCACCAGGGCTGGAAATTGGGAGAGCTGCCCATGGATCTTTTCCTTTGCATCCCCTTTCACTTTAGTATTACAAACAATCATTAGTGCTTTTAGTGTGGTAGACATTATCCTCATTTTGTGCATAAGATTTTGGATGATCCATCTGTCTGGAGAGGCACTGGTTTATGCTGGGAAACATTTGATCAAGCCAGGCTAGCAGAGAGGAGCCTCTGGGAAGTTATTTAAGCTGGCAGTCCCATGAAAGGCAGCGTTTCCTCACACATCTGTAGGAAACCACCCTGATTTTCTGCTCTTTGTGTTCCAGAACCCCGGGGATGATCCCAGCTCTGTGCCACTCTGGGCTGTTCAGATTGCTATGGCAAACCCTGTGTGCTCCTGTCTGTTTGCTCTGCTCTTGTTCAGCTCTTTTCCTCTTTCAGTTCCTGCTGTAAGGAGCCCATTTTCAATGGAAACAGAAATCTGCATCAAAAGCAGTGTGGGCAGCAGGCGAGGGGGGACTCTGCCCCTCTGCCCCTGTGCTCAGGTGAGACCCCACCTGCAGAGCTGCCCCAGCCCTGGGCCCAGCACAGGAAGGACCTGGAGCTGCTGGAGAGAGCCCAGAGGAGGCTCCAGGGGGATCAGAGGGATGGAGGAGCTCTGCTGGGAGGAAAGGCTGGGACAGCTGGGATTGTACAGTCGGGAGAGGAGAAGCTTTGGGGTGAGCTCAGTGTGGCCTTGCAGTGACTGAAGGGGCTGCAGGAAAGAGGGAGAGAGAATATTGACAAGGGTCTGGAGAGCCAGGACAAGGGGGAATGGCTGAAAACTGACAGAGGGCAGGGCTGGATGGGAGATTGGGCAGGAATTGTTCCCTGGGAGGGTGGGCAGACCCTGGCACAGGGTGCCCAGAGAAGATGTGGCTGCCCCTGGATCCCTGGCAGTGCCCAAGGCCAGGCTGGACAGGGCTGGGAGCAGCCTGGGACAGTGGGAGGTGTCCCTGCCCCTGGCACAGCTGGAACTTGATATTCTTTTAAGTCCCTTTCAATCCCAACCATTCTGTGATTCTAAGAAGCTGTAACAGCAACAGGCACAACTTCCTATCTGCAGCCCAGGTGTATTTTCAGAACTGAAATCTCTTTCTCTGAGTTTTATTTACAGTTTGAGCTCTTTTCCCACTGTGCAGACACATCCCCAGGGTAAGCTGTGCTTCTTTTCAGAGCAGCACCTTGAGCAGCCTCTGAAGTTGATGTTCATTGTGCTCTAGGTGGCATCATCCTCAAATCCCAAAGGATTTGTCAACTTCCTAAACAATGACTAAAGCCTTGTCCTCATTAATTTAATTCTGCCCCAACACGTCCTTTCCAAGGGAACACATTTGTCTGTCAGAGCTGGGAAGGAAGTGGATGATTTGCATCAGACTATAGGACACATCATTCATTCTGCTGCCAGTCTTCCCTTTTTATTGGTGATTGCAAATAAATTTAACTTGCAAGGGAATCCCCGAGGAAAAGGCAATGTTAAATATTCTATTGACATGGGTAGAGCAAGGATTTTTAGGGTTTTCACCTCATTTTAATTTTTTAAACACAGGTAGTACGTCAGGAGCTCCCTGAGGTTGGAGGAGCTGGTCTCATTTAAGCTTGGGACCCAAGTCACATCCTCTGCTAGTTCAAACCCTCTGTAAAGTTGATGTGAGATACTTCCTTACAGGTTTTTCCCCCTCAGCTGCCTCCTTCTCATGCCATTTCTTATCCAATACTTTATGGACTATTTTTCTCTTTTGACTCTTTTCCCAGTACGTTCAAAGCAGCTTTCATTCCCAAGCCTTCATTGCAGTTACCATGACTTTTGGCCTTGCAACTCGAGGCATTTTAGCCTTCATAAAGCACTTGACATTTTTAGTCAATGGAAACAAGGACAATGAAAACATCAACACATTGATGGGGCTTCAAAAGAAAGTTGTGGTACAATACCATGTCTGACTGCTTTTTGGTACACATACCTTTATTCTAGGTGATTCTAGATTCTAAAACTACAAATAGCTCTTTCTCAGGATGTTGTTATTCCATGGATTGATACGGTCCACGGCTGCTTCCTCTGAATTTTAATGATGTGCTGTTTGTGAGCCTTTCAGCGTCAGAGAGTTCAGTGCTGTCCTGGCAGCTCATCCATCATAGATCTGAGGATTCACTGAGGGGTTTGATCTCCAGGCTTATTTCTGCAAACAAATATGTTACTGCATCTTTCATGAGACAGAGAAACACCCTGGACAGAGTCCTTTCAATTCTGCCTCAAGTATCCCAGTTTAAAGTAAAACATGAAACATGTGTCTCTGGGATTGTTTTTTGCAGGTAGTGGGATTAGTTCTTTGCACTGCTGGGATGTGTTTCTATCATCCTGGAAATAAGAAGTTTCTTTCCCAAAGTCCGTGGATTGTTTTGGTAAAGGAATAAGGTGCCTTGGTTTTGACTTTTGCTGGATAAATGTGGATGTTGATGTCATGTGGGACTGCACACACTGACAGAGCCCCTCTGGTCACCCTGAATGTCCCTCAGTACCCCAGAACGGATCTGTGTGGGCACCAGTAGCAGCTCACTCCCACATGCCAGCCTGCAGCAGAATAATCCACAATTATCATCCTTCTGCCCTCCTAACAAAACCCAGCAAACACTGCTGTTAATCCATGTGCCTGGCTCCAGTCTGGGTCACAGCCCAGACATTCCCAGCCTGGGGAGACCCCGAGGGTTTCCCACCTGCAGGGCTGGGGTGTGGGTGATGTCCAAGGGCTGAGTGGGATCCTTCAGGATCTGAATCACTGTCTGCAGGCAGTCTGAGGGGGAGGGAAGGGATCCTCCTTCCTTCCTTCCTGGCTCTTTTTGGGCTGGGAGTCCTTGAAGCACACTCAGATGTCCCCCAGGGAAGATCTCCTTTACTATTAAAATAAACAGATGTCCTGGTGGTTTCTGATATCATAAGTATCCTTTCCTGTGAACTCATTCTGCTATAAATAGTAGGTTCATGTCTATTCAGCTCTTTTATTCCCCTCTCCTCCTTTCATCCCACATCCTTGCTGCTTTCTGGGATCCCTTACATGTGTAAAGGACATGGCTTTGCCTGTGGTTATGTCAGCACATGGAGCTGCTCCTAATGGGATTTCAGGGCCATCCTGTGAGGTGGGATGTGCCTGCTCAGGGCTGTCTCTGTTAAGAGTTCTGCTGACAGCTTTAGGCTGGTGGAGATCCTGACTGCAGCTTTAGGCATGAACACATCCATCAGAGGAAATATAAGGTTGCATTCCAGGCTGATGTGACACAGAGCTATCAGAAACCATGCCTGGCAAAACCATTCCAGGCAAGGAGCTTGCTGGTGGGCAGAGTTTTTCCCTCTGGGCAGTTCTTTAAACAGACGAAGAAATTAGGGATGGTGTGAGAATGGTCCATGACCCTGCTCTCTTTAAACTCACAGAACCACAGCTGAAAATTGCCTGAGGTTCTATTTTTTTTCCATAGTTAGAACACTGCTGGAACAAGTTCTTCTAGGAAAGGCCATGGGATTGTGACACAAGCACCAGACACCTGGACAGAATTCTGTCTGTGGATCTGAGGTCCTGAAAATGTTGCTGTCCTACCAGAGTGTGGATTCAGGACACAGCCTGGATGAGTGCAAGCTCCTGGATTTTGGCTCCAGGTTGGACAAGATGATCTGGGTGGTCTTTTCCAGCCTAAAGGACTCTGTGGTCCTGGAGGGGGATTTCCTGAGGCTGGAGTTACACTGTGCTTTGGGGTGCACATCAGGTTTGTGAGCCAAACACAGAGCCTGGCTGATGGCACAGGGCAGTGGCACTGCAGGGACCTTGCCCTGAGCTCAGGAGGAGACTGCCAAGCTAATCCATCATCCCACTTTCTTTTCCTTCCCTTCCCTTCCCCAGGCTGGCTGACCCAGCATGTGTTTTCCTTGGGAAAGATGCTTTGTATTGTACAGTAAAACAACACTTGCTGGTCAGGGTTCTGCTAAATTCTTTCTCTCTTCCGTAGTTTGTGAAAACTCTTCTTGTGTACTTTGCTGCGACCTCTCTCTACTGAGTCACCTTATTCCCATCTCCCTCCAGCCATATTTCTCCCTGGGCAATTGTGATTTCCAGCACATGCTTCCAGGCACCATTTTCTCAAGTTTACCAGCCCTGATCTCTGCTCCCAGCCCACCCACTGACAAATGGAGCTGCCTTTGGGAGTACCTGCTGCCCTCAGTGAGCGGCTTCCTTGCAGACAGACAGAGCCCTGGGGAGCATCAGTGATCCTCTCAAAATGCTGGGAGGAATATCAAATCCTCATGTGCTCCTTTAGTAAATAGCCTCCTACCAGGAGGAGAAATAAACAGTTCTCTTACAGGCAATGTATTCATTATTTGTGCCTTCTAGGGGTTCATTCTCCCAGTACCTGCCTTTGGGACACATAAATCATTAGTTTAACTTGATATGTGTATTTTCTTGTCTTCTATTTCGAGGGCAGTGAACATGCTGGCATTTCTCCAGTCAGCAGTTCAGCTATTTGGTTTCTGCTCTCTTGAATGCAGCATCTGTACATTTGGTCACATATTAGATTATGGGAAGGGTGAAATAATTCCTTTAACCTCGTTTGAGTCGGGGCTCAGAAGAATAGTCTGATTTATCTCCTTCATGGGTGGTACTTCAGGCAGTTAATTAACCCACATATAAACTATGTTATTTACCTTGCCTGTCTCTTTGTGCTTGCCAGTAACATTTAATGATTCAAATTGAATTGGCCAGAGAAATGGAAGAATGTTCTCAGCAGTTTATTATCCTCTAATAGGACATTCCAGGTTTGTACCTTCATAGCAAGTCATGTTCCAGTCCTAAACCTGACAATCCTGGCCATGGGATTGAGACTGCAGCTGATAAATTAGAACAAACAGTAAAGTCCTGGTACTAAACTTGACAACTGCTCTACTCTGACCAGATGGAAGCAGCCAGAAATGGAGCATCCCTGGTTTTTAGCAGTAGGAACCAAAGCTGTGTGAGTTGTCAGGAGCATGCCCAGGTCACTCTCCCTCCCAGGCTCCTGCAGGGAAGCAGCAGCAGCCTGAAAGATTAAGATGTAATTCCCTGTCTCAGTGAAAACCATGAAAGCAAATCAGGCCTTCATTTAGCAAAATCGTGGGACTTTCTTCTCACATTTTACCTTGTAGCAGCAGTAGGGAAAGGAGCAGCTCTGTAAAAAAACAGTGACTGTTTCTTACAGTGAAGTGCCAAATAAGTGTTTGGGAAGAGAGTCTTTCTTACATGGTAATAAAATGGAGATCTACTGATGTAATGGGAACTGAACTGAACTGGAACTCTGATCTGTAAGTATCAAAGTTTCCTTTAAAATCCAGCTTGTGGAAGAGAGATTCCCATGACTCTCAATCAAATTTAACCCTTCAGAAAAAAAGCTGGAGGAGGCGGATTTCTTCCTGCGTGACCTGAAGCTCTAAATCCAAGCTGCAAGGTGTCTGCTTCAATTGTTTATCCTCAGGGTGGGGCTGCAAATAGCCCTGTCTTTAAAAATATCCCTTGATCTTGTGCAGCTAAAGAGGCCTCATCCTTCTGACAAGTTTGCTTCACATCATTATAAAAAGCGACTCCGCCAGCACAGCTCTCAGAAGTTCCAGTGGTCAGTAAGGCTGCCTTAATGGGGATAAGGAAAAGGTCAAACTCCATTTCTTTTAATCCCTAGGACTGAACTTCTTAGAAATGAGTAGGAAATAGCCCATGTCATCAGAACAGAGAACAGCTGAAGTGGATGGGAGCTGAGCTGCCACCCAGGAGCACAGTTGGATCCGTGGTTCAGACAGTGACTTCTTGTGCAACCCTAGCTGAGCAGCTTCTCAGCACAAATAGTCATGATGATGATGATGATGATGATGATGATGATGATGATGATGATGATGATGAT
>JAHLSL010000016.1:2147090-2177347 GCA_025920805.1 Petroica traversi
ATGATGATGATGATGATGATGATGATGATGATGATGATGATGATGATATATTATTGAGGTCACTTGATTTGTTCAGCCTGGAGAGGAGCAGCCTGAGGGCAGAGCTCCCCGGGGGCTGCAGCTCCTCCCGAGGGGCAGCTCCGAGCTCTGCTCTGGGACAGGGACAGGAGCCATGAACAGCTGGAGCTGGGCCAGGGCAGGCTCAGGCTGGAGACCAGGGAAAGGCTCTTCCCCCAGAGGGTGCTGGGCACTGCCCAGGCTCCCCAGGGAATGGGCACGGCCCCGAGGCTGCCAGAGCTCCAGGAGCGTTTGGGCAGCGCTGCCAGGGATGCCCAGGCTGGGGCTGTTGGGGGGTCTGGGCAGGGACAGGGGTGGGCTTGATGATCCTGGGGGTCCCTTCCAGCTCAGGACATTCTGTGACTCCATAATTCTCTTCACCATTCACGTTTCTCCCTGACAGGATTTCGTTGGGAAGAGAAATGTGGTCATTTAGGGGTAGGTGGACCATCTTTTGCTCCTGTAAACCTCAGGTAAAATAACTGCTATTTATTCAAGATAACCACAAGAAGCAGTGAAGTTCATAGTGGAAAGGAACAATTTTGCTGTAAGAATGGCAGCAGCCCTCTAAGTGACTGGCACTGTGCCAGTTTGGCCAAAGAGACAGGACAGTGTTTGCTGTGGACAGCACAGTAGGAACCACCCGGCCTCGCTCCAAAAACCTTGTGTTAGAGTTGACATGTTGAGCAAGGCCCCAAACCCAAGGCATCTTTACAGCTGCTGAATTCATTGTCTGGCACAACATGGTGTCTGAGTGCCCAGAGCAGTCTCCCAGGAGGAGCAAACTGGGTGCCTTGGCTCCGGCTCCTTCCATCCAGGATCGGCCATCTCCTCTTTGCTGTCACTTACGCTCTCAGTCCCTCATGGGTTCAAAGAGGGGGAAAATAAAGGCAGACAGAGCAGAAGAAAGTCCTTTCCAATTCAGAAACCAGCTGGGCACCACGAATTCTACCAGAAGACCCAAATAAGAAGGGAATCATCACGCTGACATAAACAACTGGATATCCATTTGGAACGTGTCACTTTAGATGGAGAGGCTTTGGGATTGCTCTCCACTCAGAGCTTGCCAAGGCCATGGGTGAAAGGACAGCCTGGGAAAAGGATTGTTTGAGTTTCCTTGCTAACAGCACTTCAGAAATAATGGGCTGTGAGTGATGCAGGAGGTTTGACCAGGCCTGTAGATCATCCGTCATCTGATGTGGAGTCTTGGTGTGCATGAGGTCAAATGAACACAGAGCCAAATGTTGAAAAGCGCTGAGTGTGCCTCCATGTCCCCCAAAAATGGGTTAACTGGGTTAATTAAATTTTCTTTTGAAGGCACTTGAAGCCTGGCTGAGATTTGAGTCATAATAACATAACTGACCTGTGGCAGAACTGCTTAGGACCGATCGTGTGTTATCAGGTACTGCAGAATAAACTTGGGTGGACTTTGTGGACAGCAAAAATCAGCTTTGAAAATGCAGAAAACCATCCCACCCCCCCCCCCCCCCAATTTTTTAAAGTTTAAGTACAGTACTTCCCTATACATTTTATAATCCTCTTTCCTTGGTTTTGAAACACATTAAATGAATCCAGCAAGTGCCTGACATCGGAACAAAACTGTTTGACCTAACACAATGGGACTTTTCAGACTACAAATTCCAAAAATTAATTAGGATTTGTACTTTTCTTTCTAATTTTCAAAAGGAAGAACATTAAATTAATTTAATGTTTTAACTAGCAGCAAGGCGAGATCAGGGCAGAAAGACCAAAGCTCTCATTGATTTCTGGAAAGGGAAAAATAATCAGACAGATCTTCTCCAGCAGCAGAGCTCATTGAGGAGAATTCAAATTCACAGTGCAGTTTGCCTGCTTTTAGTTACACTGAGAAAAGTGTGCACATGATTTTTAAGGAGAATGCTGAAGTGATCTTGCTTAAAAATAATTTAAAAATAAATTTCAGCTTTTAGCCAGGTCAGTGTGGTTTCAGAAGGTGTTGCACAGCCACACAGGGAACAGGAATGGGATTGGGGCAGCAGCAGGGAGCTGGCTGGGTGAACACAAGACCTTCCTAAATTGTCCAGAAAAAACCCACCTTGTCTAACACTGGAAACTTCTCAGTCTTATGCAACTCTGAACAAGTGGTTTTTCAGAAACTCATCATAACACAGCGACTGTAATGGTGATATCTTCATTTTCCTTATCCTGGGATGTCATTAAAGTCATCTTTAGTGGTGCTTTGAGCCTGGACTGTCACCATGGGCTGGGGTCCCCACCACTGACCCCAACACTGCCCTGCTGGCCTGTACCTGCTCCTGCCTTGGCCTCAGACCTGATCTGTGCTGCTGGGGACTCCAGGTTGAACCTGGCCACCCCCTGGCCTGCCCTGCTCCACTTGCTCAGGGCTGGGGAGCTTCCTGCCCTTCCAGCCTCAGAATTTCTCCTGCTGCTCATCCCTTTGGAGGAGCTGGCACTGCAGAGAGGGCTACAGAACACTGGGTACCTGTGCCAGCCTGGCCTTGTGAGCACATGGAAAAGTTTGCTTGCAGCACCAGGGAAGCAGCCTTGACAGCCCAGGTGATCCTTCCTGCCTGAATGTGGGTTAAATGCACTTGCAGAGAATGCAGGTGTACTGGAGGCAAATTCTGAATTACCTGGAATAATCTAAAGGAATGCCCATTGAAGTGGGGGCATTAATTATATTGAGAAGCACCCCTTTAAAAGTGTATGTTTGGCAAATTCTTCCTGGTGAGATTATGGGGGTTTTGGGAATAACTCTGGCTTGCTTGGAAAGCAAAAAGTCAAGCGAGGGGATTGCCAGGAGCTGGGTTTGCTGTTAGCCTCATTCAGGTCGCTAAGCTGATTAAACCAGGCTTTGGATAACGTGTGTCATGTCTCAGCAGCGGGGGATGAAGTGTTTCATGGCTTTCAGGAGCCAGAGCAGACTTAGTGACATCATAACAACTCCAATTTCCCTTGAAAGCAGCTCACCTCTGCCTCCTGCTCCTTGTTCCTGCCAGCTCTGTCCTCAAAGCCATTTCTGCTCAGAAGTCCTGTGCTCCGAGTTCCAGCAGGGGCTGGGAATGCAGAATTAGGAGCTGCTGTTCTGTATTTCACAGCATGGAAAGGCTTTGATGCTTCACTTAAAAAGGGGGAAAAAAGCTCTGAGCAGGGAGTTACCCCCTTCAAAAAATCAGAAAACACTGGGACAGACTGGGCTTCACATCTTACTTGCTTCAATATCTTGAAAAGTCTTTTCCAGAAAAATGAGCTGGGGATTTTTGGTTTTGGGGTTTTTTTTGTTTTGTTTCAGGTGGTTTTTGGGTGTTTTTTGTTTGTTTGTTTTTTGTTTGTTTGTTGGGATTTTTTTTGTTTAGTTTTTTGTGGGTTTATTGTGGTTGTTGTTGTTGTTGTTAGGGGTTGGGTTTTTTGGGTTTTTTTGTTTGTTTTTTTTTTCTTTTCTATTATTCTCTTCTTAACTTAAAGTGTCCTTAGGTTGGACATTGCAATAGAGATCTGATTTTCTTCTCCAGCCACAAAGCAACAGCCCAGCCTCACTCTCTCATTTGTGTAATCAAAGCACTGGAAATGTCACCTGCAAAGTGGAAACACCTTCAAGCAGAAGGAAAGTGAAAATTCCTCACCTCTCCACTGAGGAGCAGCCTCGTGTTTAAGGCACTGCCCAAAGTAGAGAGAGCTCTGCTGTTCAGGCTGCCCAAGTGAAATGAAAAATAAATGAAATTTGGGAATAAAAGTGAGATTCGAGTCACTACGTTCTCTCCTTTCACTACAGAATACCTCAAGTCTTCATTATTTAGTGTGCAGGAAGGAAGGAGACAAACAGCAGATTAGAATGAAAAAACATAGTGGTGTCTTCCCCCCAAAAAGAAAAATTATTTTAGATAAGGTGCTTGGCAGAAAGGCCAGGCATGACCTAATCTAGGAAGCATGTCATTATTTAGCCACAGTTATCTCCCGAATACTATTTTAAAATATGAACCTCCTGGTAAATTAGGAATAAAGACCAGTGCTGAAGGTCATTTTGTGACCCACTGCTGGCCTGTGGGAGAGTTACAGGATTTTCTGTGCAAGAAATCCATTTCTGCTGAGCAGATTTTTATACAAAACTGATTGTTTTTGCCAAACTGGACTGGGCTTCAGGATCATAACCAAAATAAAAATCCTGCAATTACGGGCCTACACCCATTTCTGTGTGAGTATTTTGCACATAATTAATGTGCACATTTTATCTACTGCGAAAATAGAGTGAAACCAGCAGTTCAAATAGGCCACCAAAGCACTGTTGGCTCCTTTTAATGTTCATGTGTTGTTTGCCTGTAATAAATTCACTAAGAACGTGTCTTACTTTGTTAATTCTTCTCCTTTAATGTGTTTACAGAGCTCTGTAGTTGGACAAAAAGATTCATGAAAGGCCAAATTGAGATATTTCTCTCTCATCTTTTTTTTTTTTTTTTTTTTTTTTTGTCCAGTGAAAAAGTCAGGGTCTGTTTTTTCTTCTTGTTAATCACTGATAATGAAAAGAGGCTTTTCCTCTGATCCTGGAGTATCTCGCTTGCCCTTTGTACTTGACTTGTCACAACTCACTGCTGGGTTTGGAGACCTGATTCTCTACTTAGGCTGACTTAAGTTAGTCATTTCACAAGGATTACTCCTGACTTATCCTGCTCTTTCTGAGGCAAGAATCAAGATGGGCGATGTTTGCTTAAGCAGATATGTGGAGGGGGAGTAAAAAAGCAGGAAAATAGGCTTAGAGAGCCAATATTCCCTTAAACACTTGTGATCAGACCCCAGCGCAGTCACCTCAGCTGCCACTGCATCAAACCTCCCATCAGTCAGAACAAATCACCCGAAAATGAGATTATAATGCTCTGCTGTTTTTTTTTTTTTTTTATACTTTTATCCAAGAAATGCAAAGCTGAAGGAATTCTTTGCTAGAAGACTCCTAATCCCTGGAGCGATCTGCATTGAGTGTATTTCCCCACAATCATTTTCATATGAGTATTGGAATGCTTCATAAAATCCCTCCATTTGCCCTTGGGGGTGTTCCAAAACTCTTCCAGAAAGTCTAAAGTTTCAGGGATTTTCTTGGGATTATTTTGACTTCAACTGGAACGTGCCTCGCTTGACTCCAGACAGAAGAGAAATAAAGCCAGCCCATGTGGGTAAACACAGCTCTTCCCCTGGGAATTCTGTGCTGGAGGAGCTGAGAGTGTCTGTTTGTGCACAAGAGAGGCCCCTTTGTCACTCAGGTCAGCAAATCATTATTGTGATTTGGAAAAATTAATCAAGCACGAGGAAACGGGTTTGTAGGGAATTTCTTTGCCTAAAGGTGGTTCAGTGGCTGGCCTGCAAACAAGGATGTCCTTGTCAGAGCTGGGATAGAAAATGGAAAAATGAAATGGGAAAGGGGGAATAAAAACAAAAAATGGGAAAGTGGGAGGAATAACGCACAACTGAAAATTTCTGTGCTGATAAAGCCTAGCGTGATGTGTGTGACAGCTGAAGGACATTTCTTGCCTGCCAAGAGCCCGCTGGGAAAGAGATTTCCTGGGAGAGGACGTGAATCCAGCAAGGAAACAAAGCCATTGCTTCACCAAATTCTTTCTTTATAGCAAGGGATGAGGCCCAATCAACCAGCAGGAAAGGGGATGGATTTTCAGGTAAAACTGGCTGTTCTAGAGGGAAAGTTTTCCTCTGAGGAAGATGCATCAGCAAGGGATGGAAATATCCACTCGCTGCAGAGAGCCCAGAGGAGGCTCCAGGGGGATCAGAGGGATGGAGCAGCTCTGCTGGGAGGAAAGGCTGGGACAGCTGGGATTGTTCAGCCTGGAGAAGAAAGATCTGGGGTGACCTCATTGTGGCCTTGCAGTGACTGAAGGAGCTACAGGAAAGATGGAGAGAGACAATTTCCGAGGGCCTGGAGTACCAGGACAAGGCTTCAAACTGACAGACAGCAGGTTTAGATGGGATATTGGGCAAAGCAGAGGAAATTCTTCCCTGTGAGGGTGGGCAGGCCCTGGCACAGGGTGCCCAGAGAAGCTGTGGCTGCCCCTGGATCCCTGGCAGTGCCCAAGGCCAGGTAGGACAGGGCTTGGAGCAGCCTGGGACAGTGGGAGGTGTCCCTGCCCATGGCAGGGGTGGGATGGGATGAGCTTTAAAGTCCCTTCCAACCTAAATGATTCCATGCTTGTCTGATCTAAAGAGGCTTTTTTTCAGCTGCAACCTGCCAAAATATTAATATATTTAGCCAGAAATTCTTCCTAGCTCTCATTTTTAAATGAATACTTCTCAAGATGAAAACAGATGAAATTATTTTTAAAATTATCTTATTTCTCTCCTGAACAATTTTAAGGCATCCTGCACAGTGAAGTGGCATTTTTGCACTGCACCAAGAACTGAAACTCATCAACCAGAAAGTAAAACTAAGTGAGTGATCAACAGGAGCAGAGAAATATCCAAGTTAACTGTTTTTTTCTCTGTGCAGATGTGTGGCCCTATCTAATTCCCTAAAGATTTTTCTAATGCTGTGCTGATTGCTTGAAGGGTGAAGTGGGAAGATTCTCAAAATCCTTCATCACAGGAATAGCCAGGACAAATGATAAAAACATAATAAAAAGGCTTTTTGGTAATATATTAAAAATATGACAATTGAAACTTTCTGAAGAAGATTAAAGTGTCTCTTTAAAGCCTTGCTCCTGCAGAATTCCCTGATCGCAAGAAAAATGGGGAAAGGCTATACAGATATGAAGAAAAACATCTCCTCTTTGTTCAGCAGTGGATAATGTTACAAGATAAATTTTGGCAGCCAATTCATTTTTCACCTGAATGGTTGCAGCTTTCACCTCTTATCCCAAAATATGTGTAAAAGGATTTCAGAGCTTCAGTGCCCCTATCTGAGCTGTACTTACTCTTTTTTCTCTTATCATAGACTAAACTACTGAATAAGCTTCTGTCTCTCTGCCTTTGGGGGTGCTGAAGGTCACTAAAATGATATCAGTGCAATTTTGTGGTGATCTGGAAATCTGAGCCCGTTGTATTTTCCATGTGCTCACAGCAATTGCAGTAACTGAGCAAACCCAGTGTCTGTTCCCTCTCCCACAGTGTTCCATGGCCTTGCAGGTGCATAGGGACTGCAGGGATTTGAGGATGCCCTTTGTGCTGTGCTGGATCCTGGGGCTCCCCTCGGGGGGGGGGGGGTGTAGCTCCCACAGGTGCCACAGAGTCTTTAATGTTCTTTGTTCTGTTTGATACCTTGGAAAATCTGTGATGCTACAAAGCTGTGAACTCGAATTCCACAGGCAGTGAAGAACTCCCAGCAAAGTGCAGTGGTTTGATTCTTTACTCCGAGAGGACTCGGATAACCTCGGATCTCTGGCGTTTTGCAGATCATTTACCAAGTGGCTGATAGGGAAAGGGGCTTTGTTTTCATCCCAAGCCCGTTGCTGAAGGCCCAGCAGAAGCTGTGTGCTCATTCCCAGAGCCTGGGTGCAGGAATGCTCATCCCAAATCCACACACAGCACAGCACAGGCACACACGGGAGATGGCTTTGAAGAACAGCAGAAAACAGGATTGCAAAGGACTCTTATGGAAATATTTCACTGAGTATGGGTCCTGACCAGTGCACCCCATGATTCCAGCCTTGTAAGGATGAAGTTTTGTGGTCTGGATAATTGGCATAAACCAGGAATAGCCCACCCTGCAGTGAAGGCTGAGGGTTAGTAATTATTAGCCGGAGCCACATACTGCTCTCTGTTGGCAGCAGCTGTCCCAGTGACATAACTGGGGATGGAGAGAGTCTCCTTTCTAGAGGAACCTTCAGCTGTGGCCTCTGGACATTTCTGAGCCCTGGCATTTTTCCTGGATTGGGCCATAGCTTGCACTTTCCTTGTTGGACATACTGAGCTGAAACTCAGGATGTGAGGAAGACAAACCCAACCAACATTTGTTTGCCTTACTGAATCAATAGCATAAAGTCTGGCACAAATAGGAGCTTCCTGCAGGTTATTTTGCCAAGTTTAAAACCCTCTTCCTGGATGCACACGTTTCCTTTCAGAGGGCATTCCTTCCTCCCAGCCATTCTAATAATATTTACCCAGAGGAAGCAGTGTGTTTTCCACTGAGTGATCCCAAGCCATGCCTTCATAAACCCCCGGATTTCATTGAAATTATGTTGTCAACAAAGAAAATGCTCTCTGTGTTAATCACTGAGAGAAAATTGCCTGCGAGTAGGAGAGTGTATGAGAGAGATGGAGATGTGATCACCATGGGCAGATTTGCCCAGTTTTTTACTCCCTGTTTCTTTGTTAGCACTTTATCCCATATTATTAAGCATGTTGTCTTTCTGTATCCTCACTGGCTCTTTCTTAGTTAATATTTATGTGGTGGAATATATTTCTCTGGAGGATGGGAAGATGTTTTTTTTCAGAGGTGTGGCAATTCTTCAAAGTGTCCCATTCAAAGTTCAGGATTGGGGGTAAATTAAGGCTTTCACAAGGCCTGCAGGGATTCTGCAAAGATGTGGGAGGGGAGAAACGTGGAGGTCAAGCTGGACTTCCTTAAGGTACTTCCAAAGCAGCGTTGGTTGTGGCTGAAAGCTTTGTCCTTCACTCTCTGAAGCTGAAAAGGGGCAACTCTGGAAGCAGTGAGTAAAAACTGCCTTTTTACCTGTGGAGAGCTGATTCCTGCTGTACTGAAGCTGCAGCTCTTCTTTAAGATGAGTTTTTTTTAATCAACCCTCACAGCCAATCAAGGAGGATGATGCTGACCTGGTGTGAGTGGCATCGCTGTCATCCCAGCTCCACCCTCTGAGCCCAAGCTCTGCCCTGTCACCCATTACTTACCTGGGACCCTTGGCTTCCAAATCCCAGCTGGTGCCAGGGGAGCCAGGTTTGGTCACTCAGCCAAACCTCTCTCTAAGCCCTGCTGACAGCCCAGCTGGGCCTCTGCCACAGAAGCTGCCACACCAGCAAACAAAAGTAGGTCACTCAGCTGTCACAAGCATGAGAAAACAGCTCTGCCAGCACAGAAAATGTTTGCAGTTGGGGTTTTAGACTTTGTTAGATTGCTGCAAACAAAGCAACAAATTAAAAATAGTTTAAAAAAAACCCCAAAACCAAACAACCCCTCCAACAAACTGGCAAGTAACGTGACGACCAGACTTCTTTGGTTGCACTGGATATTTTAATGAGCTTTCTTAACTCTGAGAGGGAAAGCAAAGACGTGCTTCCCCAAGATCCTTAGAGAGAGCCCAGAGTGCTTCCAATGGAAAGTCTCAATCTAGGAATCACTCCCCGAGGTGCACTTGGGAAGGCTTTCTTGGACTGACATCCTGGAAGTTGTCTGAGGATGCAGAGATCTGAGGTCAGAGGGGCTTATTTGGGTAAGGAAGTGTTTTGAAATTCTGCTTTTGGGAAACTAACCACAGCTGGCTAAGGATTAACATCTATTTCGAATGAGGGTGTTATCAGAAATAATTAGGATTAATACCCTTGTCTTCAGGCCATTACCTTATCTCTTACTGATGGTTATTTCAGACGCTGGAATTTAAGTAAAGTGATTTGTCAAGCAGAGTTTACTAAACAGAAAATGTTTTATAAATGTGGTATGAAGGCAGGCCAGGAGCACAAGCACTGTGTGGGTGTGGGGATTGGATTGGTTCTCAGTTTTGCTGCAGATTTGTATTTCAGACACTGAAAAACTTTAAAGCTCCTCAAATTTGATTCAGGTCTTTATAGACTCTGGAGCAAGGTGTGTCTCACTTCCAGAGAGGGAGGAGAAAAAGAAAACCTTTACAATGGGAATGTTTGTAGAGCTCCTGTGTGCCCTGAGGCTCTGCAGGGGATGGGAAAAGTGGGTTTGACACTGTCCAGGCACAGCCCTGAGCTCTCTGACAGCCTGGAGTCCTCTGACCATTGACCAGGAGCTATCCCACACTCTGTGCTTCACAAACATCCACCACAGCCTTCCCTGCCATGGATTGTCCTGGGTAAAAATGGATTTCCAAAGGCAGTGGCCAGCCTGAAGCCTCAGGAGAGGAACTGGTGACAGCACTGATCCCTGGCCTGAGCTGTGCAGAGGGAGAGGAGGAGGCTGCTGGGGGTTACAGAGCTCTTCACCTCGAACTTTGTCTTTGAAATCTCTTTTTTGCCTTAGATATCCTGGCTTTCAGAAGGCTGCATGTGAAGTCTGTGATGGAATAGTGAATCAAACCTCCCTCCTGGCCTAAAGCGCACTTAGCTGCCCCCATTCCCCAGTCAGCAGCTTCCTCTTCTGTCCACTGTGCCTGAGGAAATATTTTTTTAAAGAAAATCCTTGCAGTAAAATCTACAAAAGGCAATTGAGATGCCTTTCTTTGTTTTCCTAAAGTGTTAAAGCCAGAAGCTTAAGGATTTATCTGAGAGATTTAGCTACACTGCAGCTACTATTACCATCAAAGTGCCCTGCCAGCACATGCATTTTTTTGAGCTATTTTTATGTAAGTGCATTTAAAGTTGCAAGGCCAAACTTTTGGAAGTTGGCAGACTGGTGGGAATTAGTTCTTAAGTAACCTGAATTTGGACTTTTTATCATTCTGGTATTTTATCTTTCTTTATACCTTAGATAAGTCATGTGCTTTATTTATAATATTCAAGTCCATTCTGAGTTTTTCTGGTTGTTATGTGCCCATCACCACATTTCAGCAATTACAAACCCCTCTTCTATTCCATTCCCTTATTGTGGGACACAGATGGGGAAACGGACACAGGATGGAACAACCTCTAACTTTTGGCTGCTTTTTCAGAGATCCCCAAGGGCTGTTTTTTTCCAGCCCTCAGCAGTCTGGAGCATTTATTAATTCCCAGCTCCCACTGAGCTCAGCTGGAGCACATCAGGTTTCTGGGGCCAGGTCACACCAAAAGCTCACCAGAAGTGGCCACCTGGATGAAATAACTGAGCTCAGCTTTGTGGTGGTGACAGAAGTTGATTCCAGCCTAAGTCTGGATCCAATTGCCAGAGCTATGAGATCATCTCTTCTTTTCCAGGAAATCCTTCCTCGTGCAGCATGTGGGTCTTCCTAGAAATGAAGTGGGAGCCTAAAGGTTTCTATTGTTGTGCAGCACTAATTCAGTGCAGGGCACGTCTGGGGGGGTTTTAACCCAAATGAAGTATTTTGGAGTAGGGAGGGATGGGGTGGGGTCAGGGCAGAGTGAGATGGAGCTCAGCACCTCTGAAGAAGGAAACCTGGTAATTTATGCATTTTTTTGGTAGGATTTGCCAAGAGGAAGGAAGGAAAAATGTCCTTAACTAATCTTTGTTGGGTCCCTTCCAACTCAGGACATTCTATGATCTCTGCCTTGTTTATGTTTGGTTTCCTCTAGCACATCTTAGTTAGAAATGTATTCCTTTTTACTGATCTGTTTGCTTCCTGAGGGGATTTTTTTTGGGAAAGGTTCACCAGTGCTCAGAGATGGAGGGCTCTGGAAACTCCCTAGAACCAAATCATCTTCCCAGGCAGAGAAAAGCCAAGGCCAGCACACACCAGCTCCTGCAATTCCTTATTTCCCTGGCTCTGCCATTCCCACCAAATGCTGATGTGAAAGACATGGAAATGTTTCACTGAGGACAGGGACACTTTCACTGACACTGAGAAAATTCACAGTGACTCCCAGCTGTTCAAGTCCAGAAAGTTTCTCAGAGGAGCCATTTTGCTCATTCCCACCATAGTGAATTTAAAAAGATTTCTCTAGAAAGGAGGGAGAGATACATGGACAGAGAGCCAGAAGATGTTGGCAAGAGGTAACCCCCTTTCTGAGCAAAGGATTGTGGATAGGAAAGGTCCCTATAAAATTTCTCCTCACTGCCTTCCCTGTGTCTGCTTCCTCATGGTTTAATCTTTTGAACAAAATGTAGGACATGTCAATGACATGGAGATGAGCTGAGAAGGCTCTTCATTTGTTTTGTTAAGATGGCTTTAAAGGACTCCTCCTAACCACCAGGCTCAGTTAGAGCTGTTGTGAAAAATCAGCTCTGCAGGTTTTCTTCATGTATTCCTAAAGTATCCCAAAGATTCCCTCTTCTGCAAAGATGTCCGTGGAACAAGGTGAGGCTGATGTTTCCTGGGGAAGGGCTGGAGTCACAGAAAAGGATGTTTTGGACCTTCACTCAAGAATGCTCTCAGAAGTCTGAATGAATATTCATAAAAGTGTCTGCTTTTAAGTGGCACACAATTAAGCTCCTTTGAGTTTTCTGCCCTTTTTTTAACCAGCACAGTGAGTCATCCCAGTGTTCAGTTTGGACATCAAAACAAAGCAAATAGGGCAGAAAAGTAAAAATCCTGCCTGTGGTTCCGTGCCTTGCAGTGTCTCATTCCATATCCCAGTGCCAGTCCCACTGCTCACCTCTGTGATAACATTTTGCTGCCTGATCTTTGGGTGTTTTCATTCCTAAGCCTTTAAACCCATGACTAACCCACCTCTTTAGTGTTTGTCTCCTGGAGTTTTGACTCCTGTCTGGGAAAGTGGTGATGAGTCAAAATGATTAGAAGAGATAGTGGTGGCCATGGAAACAGAGGGAAATGATAGCACTGGAAAGGTGGAGTGCAGAGCCTGAAGAGCTCTTCAGAGAACCTGTGTTTTGTTTGGTTTAAAACTACCGGTCAATAGGAGCCACAATCAGGCAAGACTGGATTAAATATGTTGTGCAGTGCTCTAGCAATTAAGCAATTAATCTGTTTCATAAATTACCACTGATTGTGGTTGATTTTTTTCCACTGGTAACCTTAAATCAAACTCAAGTTTGCTCCTAATCTGCTTTAACTAAAATAGCAATTAAATTGTGGGCAGAAGAGAGATGACAATGAGTGCTTTCAGCTGTGGTTCAGCCTTTAGTAGCCTCGGACACTCCCTTGTTCAAAGGCAACAACTCCAAGTGCAGGAGGGGTTTTTGTTGGCTTTGCACTCAGGTAAGATCAAAGGTGTCGGGCCAGTCCTGGAGACCCAAAGCTCTGCCTGTTTGCAGGAGGGGTAAATCACTGGGTATTAATAAAACATTGCTCACCCCAAGAGGCTCATTCCATGCTGGCCAAGAGGTAACCTCTGCACTGATTAATAAAAACCAGTCTGACATAGTTACTGAGGCCTTTGAGCTGGTGTGAGCATTTTCCCCCAAACAGTGCACGAAGACCTTTGGCTCGTTCCTGTTTAGCAAATCAATTCTTTCCTAATGCACAGTCTTGGCAGTTACTCAGATGTGAAAGTTGTGTTTTACTCTCTGTCCCTCCTGCAATCCATTCCTTCCCAAACAATATGGATTTGTTGGGGACAATCCTGCCATGGAGCCTCCAGAGAGTGCTTTAATGAGCACGGACTGATTTCTGAATCACAGCCATGATGTTTGCACAGCTGCTTTTCTAACCAGGTATTCCAACCACATTTGGATGCAAAACCTTCCTAGTTTGCTTAGATTTGTATTTTGGTCTTCAAAATATCCATCTTCCCACGTGGTGTGAGCTGTGATGGAAGTTTCACCTTCTAGGTGATGGTTCAGAGTAGATGATGGTGTGGTCTGGCAGAATAATTTCTGCTTTCAGCTTAGTGAGGCTGATAACACCCATGACATAGTCAAGGTTTTGTTTTACTTTCATCTCCATCTTTCCATGAAAAATTGTATTCCTTGAGAACAGAGACTTAGTGTGAAGATCTGACTAAACTCCTGCCCATTCAGCTGCAGAGTGCAAAGGCTGAAACCATAAATCCTGAGCCATCTGAGTGGGCAAATGTGGCTGATTGCCCAGGAACCTTGGGATACGTTTGACTATTTGCAAGATTTCCAACCTATTCTACTTTTTCTCCAGTACCCTAGGATGTGAAAAGCTTGAAAAATCAGGATAAATGTGATTTCTAGTCAGAACCAAAAAACAGGGAGCACTTACCCAACGTGTTCCTTTGCGTAGGAGCTTGGACCCATTCCAGTGTTTTGTCAGCCAATATTTATGGTCTTCCAGTCTCTTCCCCATGGCAGCTGGCTGAAGTTTGAAAGCAATTACAAGTCTGGGCTGATGTTTGTCAGTTTGTAGGAGGGAGTAACTAAGTGCTAGCTCTAAAAACAATCCCCTTGCTCTGCCTGGAAGGCTCAGCTGGGAGCAGATCCTTCTCTCTGGGTTAAATGTCTCCTCCAGTGGGAGCATCAGAAGGAGTTTGGGTGCAGTTCTGAGCTGGAAAGAAGCTCTTCTGCCCAACTTCTGCCTTGCATTTTCTTCTCCCAGTGTCTTCCAGAGAGGATCCAGCTCTCCCCTGTACATTTTTATCAAGCTTTGGATATACCCTTTTCTGAAATAGCAATCAGAACACTGCATTCTATGAGGAGTGTCCAAATAATGTCTTTGCCCAGAAATATCCCCTTCACCAGGCACACAGCAGCATTCCTGAGTTCAGAACTGGGTTTCAAGGGACTTTGTTATCACCCCTTCATTTCAGAAGGCACTTGGGTGACGTGTTTGTCAGCCATGGCTGGGTTTGGACGGTCAGACAGGTCGAAAGTGTAGAGGAAACAACTCTTAACTTTTATTCTATTCACCTTCTCACGTCACTTTTTAAAATCACCTTTTCTCTGTGTCAGTATTTCTTCTCCATGAACAGAGCTTGCTCTGTAATAGGAAAGAGCGGTTACTACTTCACTGTGCAAAGCAACTTTGATAAATTCATGCCAGGAATGCCTCATTCCAGCAAGTCCTGAGACTGAAGCCCTCTCCTTTGCAAAGCACAGATCCAGCTCATATATGAGCAGGAAAACATCTTTTGTTTCACTCTTATGGCTCTTCAATATTGAAATCAATACCAAATCAATAACAGAACCATGCTCTCTCCTATACTAATTCCCTATGACACTCCCTGCTCATTTCTCACAAGCTTTGGAGTGACTTCTGGAATGGAAACCATTCTAAATTGAGGATGTGCATTCAGGATTTAATCCTGACTTCATTTTTAGTGCCTCTTTCCTGAAGTCTAGAATGATGGCAGCTGGTGGCTACCAGTGCCTGAGCTGGTGGATCAGAAATTGCTCCTTTCTCTGACATCATCATGTCATGGTCCTGGGAAAGAAGCTAAGCATGATTGCAGGGTAGGAAAAAAGCCCTGAAAAAAATATAATACATTGGTTTGAGGTTAAATCCATTTGTAGTCCGAAGATGCTCTGGGACTGACTGTGCCTTGCAGCAAGATGTGGAGGGAACAGTCATGCACAAATCTGGCAGACAGGGGAACCTTGAGATGGTTTGTGATTATCAGACAGAGAAATAAGGGAGTGAAGCAGATGGAAGCTGGCCTGGAAACATGCAATCTAAAAATCCCATGTGATTCCGATAAGTTCCTTCTCCTGGCTGCATTCTTTATGTGCCTCTTGATCCAGCTCTGCACACACAGCTCCACATACCATACACACCTTACCCTGCAGCCTGAAATCATCCTGCAAGGAAAAACCGGCCCCCAAAAAACACAGATATAAAACTGCAGCCTGGAGATGAAGGGCTTAGCACCAAGCTGCAAGACCAGAGCACCTTGCCTGGGAGCTGGGAAGCATTCTGTGATGTTTCATGTTGTGTGCTTCACTCTTCCCTTTTTGTCATGCCTAGAGCTTCACATCTGGACCCCAGAGCACCTCTGGCTGCCTGTTTGTGTCCCACTAAGAAACACATTTTTCACAGCTTTATTAAGAGCTCCTGCAGTGGACTGAAAGTGAGGAGTTGGTATTTTATGGCAGAGCTGACAAGAATTTCACACTTTTTTTTTTGGAGGTGTGTTTAACCCAGGCAGTTTTTTTTTGCTGGTGACTCCTGAATGCTTCAGGGTTGGTCCCAGAGCACCCACCAGGGACTGCAGCCATGAGAATCCTTGTGAGCCCCAAACCTGCTCTCTGCCAGGCTTCCTCCTCCCCAAGAGTTGCCCCCAGCCAGTGCTCCAGGTGGGAATTGAATGGATAAGGGGTGATGTCATGTGTTTCAGCATTGAAAGGGCTGCAGGACCAGATGAGTAATGAATTGTTAAAAATGGTTCATGTCAAGAGGTCGCTGCTGCTGCGGGATGTGCCAGTGACTCAAAGAAAAGGCAAAAGGCTGATTTCTCTGAGTGAGCAGTGACTCACTGACATCTGCCTTTTTCTATTTATCCCCGTGAATTCTCTCATTGACTTGCAGATTTTCCTTTCCATTCTCTGTTACAGTAAAGCTCTTACTGTGTCAGTCTAATTTTGGTCCTTCTATAGGCAACTTTTTCCACTGCCCTCTTCCACGTCTTTCCTGGTAAGGATTTGCTGTTGGAATTCCTTTTCAGAAGGACTCTCTGAAGCCAGTCTGTCTGGGAGCAGTGGTGCTGGGAGATCCTTCAGCACCAGCATTTCACAGACAGCTTTTTTTTTAGAGAGTTTTTGGAACCTGGGGTTTGTGGGAGAGGTAAATCTGAAGGAACTGATCTCCTGCACAGCCCCTCCCCTGCCTCTCCTCAGAAGGAAGTTTCCAGCCAGGCTGTCCAGCCCCAAGTGCTGCTGATGTTGGGAATTTGGTCAGGTCTATCTTTAGCTTCCCCCTCTGCAGAAATCAGTTGGTTCACGTGTTATCAAAACACCCTGACTCAAAGTCAAGCCTGTGATTTTGGGTTTGTGTTCTTGGCTGCCAGCAGGGTGGATTTCTTTAATGACAATTTTGGGTACGCGTGGTCGTGCTGTGGTGTTTTCCCCTTCCAAGAAATGCTGTGTGCAAGTGCTGGCAATGTCCCAGAGCTGACAAGGCAGTGTCTCTCTCCTTCCTCGGTGCCACTGTGGCTCAAATTATGGTGGGCAGTTCTCAGAAATCAAAATACTCCAAGTCTGGGCACTGCTGGGGTTCACACTGCTTAGGGCAGCTCCAAGAGCTTTCATTTAGATTTCTTTAGTGCTGATGCTTGTCATGAAATGAGAAAAAAGGGTTTAAAGGATAGAACTGAAGCTTTAACTCAAATCTGAAATGTATAAAGGATCCCAGTCTGCATCCCCAGCACTTGCTGGAATCTAAGCTCCACGCAACTCAACTTTTCCAGACTCTTTTACATTCCTTCACTCCCTCTTGTCTTGGTTGACTTTGGCCAGAACCTCTCTGCACTTCCTTCATTTCAGACCCAAACCTCAGCCAGAGCTTTAACTGTTTTCTTAGAGATGCTTACATTTGTGACCACAACAAGGAAATCGTGATCTCCACTTAAACAATAAGAATCTGACAATTCATCTCTATATTTTTAGACACCACAATGTAGCAAAGGTTTGTGTGGGTGGTGGGCAGGGAGGGATTGTGGGGAAATGGAGGGCACAAAGGTCACAACAAGAGAGGAGTTTAAGCACATCCTGTCCAGCCATTTTTTGGTGACTCTCCCAATAAAAGGAGGTATTTTTTTAATTTTTGATCGATTATGGAGTCAGCAATCAGTGCAGTTCACCCTCAAAGCTGATGTTCTCTTTTTTCCAGGCTTCCTCTTGCTTTCATACCCATCCAAGTCTCCTCTGTATGGGGACCATGCTGTGGTTTTGGGAAGAGCAGGACAGCAATGGCACAATTTCTGTCTGGGAGACAGAATCTGACCCATAATTTCCAGGGAAAAGGAATCACTTAAACTGTGGCTCACACTGCCATGATGCTTTCTTTCCTTTCACCAAATGTTCTGGGCATGTTATAAAATTGTTTTAGGATGTCACTTGGTGATTCAACACCCTCCCAGATGAATCCATAAAAGAGAAGCGAGAGTAGGGCACGACAAAGCCTTCTGATCTCAAGGACATGTTTCTCAAATGTCGTAGAGCCATAGAATTGTTTAGGTTGGAAAAGACCTTCGAGAACATCAAATCCAAGCATTCCCCCAGCACTGCCAAGTCCACCACTAATCCATGTCCCCAGGAGCAGCATCCCCATGGCTTTCAAGCACCTCCAGGGATGGTGACTTAAGTGCTTCCCTGGGCAACCTCTTCCAGAGTTGGACACTCCTTTGGTGAAGAATTTTTCCCTACTCTAATCCAGTGATTGGCTGGTGCCTGGTGAGATTTGAGGCTAATTATGACATTTATTTGTGTCTACATGGCAGCACCCACTGGCTCCAGGGTGGAGACCTCCAGGAAATGCCTCCAATTATCCCAGAAACACCCATGGGAATGCACAGGCTGCTTGTCAGAGGGACTCATTTTACCAAAGCTTAATGAACCTTGGGGCTGCTCACCTACATTAACCACACAATGAGGATGTGTCTGTACAGATGAAAATATTGTAAAAATATTGAAATTTTTGTTCAATTTAAAAAAAAAATAATTCTGGGATATACTTAGAGGTCACGTGCTGCTGGTCTTTGTCCTGCTCTTTTCATCCTCACCAGCTTGAGATGTGAAAAGACAGGATTTTCCCACTGCAATTCACTCACCCCTGTGGTGAAAGGTAGAATGTCCTGTGTGAAAATTTTAGCAGTACACACAGACTGAAGCAATGACCAAACAAATTACCCTGTACAGCCAGGAATTCACAGAAGCTTCAAAGGGATAGAAAACTTAACCAGCATCTTTGATTTCCAGCGAGATTCTGGAACTTAATTCCCATACATTCAAGTAAATATTTGGTCTTAGTGAACTAGGAAGGTCAAAAAATCAGCTCCTGACACTCTGCAGGCATCAGCTGCAGCTCTGTGGAGCCCTCTTTTTGTTCCAGAGTGGGGTTGTTATTTACTTGAATGCTCCTGAAACGAGATACACCTGCTTTTCCTGGACTCCTCCCAGGGCCTTGGTACACATGGGAAAATACATCTCCCATCTGCTGCTTTCTGCTGCAGGTTTGCCTCTGCTCTTTGAGGCCTCTCTCTCAAACTCACAGCAGCAGAGAAAGACCTGCTTCCCCACAAAATTGTCAGTGAGTGGTTCTGAGGGGGGGAAGTTGAAGAAATCCCAAAGAAATTATTTGGTTATTCTAAACCTTGGAGTGGCTGCCTAGAGGAGAGGCTAGACAGAAAAAGAGAATAATGTGGGTATTTATTAAAGGTCTTTAGCAGAAACACCTTGGGTAGTGCAGGCAAAGCCTCCCAGAGGCCACACCCAGGATGGACAATGGTCACAAGTTTTTCAGACAGATTTAAGTTTGGTCTGTTTGCATATCAGGGGTTAATTGTCCAATTACAGCTTCAGGTGATGAAGTCACATTCCCCCAGTTTGCTCCCTCCGATTGACTTTTGGGGCCTGAAGCTGAGATGATGACCTTGGTTCCCACCTGGGAAAGGATTGTTTTGTCTGACACAGCTGTGAAGAGAACTTACCAACACTCTATATGAAGTTTAGAACTGCACACAAATGCAGTACAGGATCTGAAAAATAGAAAAGCTAAAATTTAAGGCATCAATTCCCAGCAGGGAATGCTGGATTCAGCCACTTCATCCCTGGGCTCACCCTGGTGAACGCCACTGCCTCCAAACCAAGGCTTATATAAAACTTGCAAGCAGAATTAATTAATCTGCTGCTCTGAAGGACTTGTTTTGCTTCAGGAAAGATGACGGCATCATCCAGAAATGTTCTCCTCTGAGCTGGGCCCAGGGATGAGCTGCTGGAAGGGATCAAACATTTACAGCTCCAGAGGGACAGAGAGGTTTGTGCAGGGTGAGAACTGCAGGCACTGCATGGCCCTGACACCAGGGCAGGTGTTTATGGGGTTTGTGCAGGAAGGAATGATGGGCCAAGGCTTTTCCTGGTGTAAAGCAGGGTGGTTGTGCTGGAATTCCTCCCTGATGGCTCAGGGTTCAAGGGGCTGGGCCAAGGACAAGGGGTGAACAGACCAGGTACAGGGATCTGGGATGGACTATCCAGCTCTCTGTTCAGACACATCTTCTGCAAATGTTTTCAAACTTTTTGAGGTGACAAAACGACACTGAAAATCCCTTTTTATTTTTTTTTAAATTATTATTTACTTTTTTTATTCATGGATTGTCAGTATGCCCAAATAAGCTGATTGATTCTCAAAGGTGCCCTAAACTCTTCTAACTGCAGCAGTGGGAAGCACCTGGAATGTCAGAGATAGCCACAAGCGAACTAAAAAAGCCCTGATCAATCAAGTGAGGCAGTTAAAGCAAATTAAACATGGAAAAAGCAACAGATTAATTTAAAAGTCGCTGGCTGGGATTTGGAGAATATTTTGTACTTCCCCAGTAAACACTGCAATAGACTTGGACCCAAAGTGTTCCTAGGCACTGGCCAAGCTGCCACAGCCTCGTTTAGTTTCCATGATCCATCTCCTCTGCAGCTAATCCAGCATGAATTCCTTACTTTCCTGACAGCTTCCTCACCTTTGGACTCGAGTCTGTGGTTGCCATGTGTGCACATTTTCAACTTTCAGCAGAAGCACCAGGATTTGATATAATGCAGGAGGAGACACTTTTAATAAGATCCTTAATTGAGGCCTGTCCCTGTCAAGGCAACGTGAAAACAGATGCTAAGATTCCTCTGCTCCTTTCTAAAATCCTGAATCATGTCATTTTAATCAGGAAACATTTTTTTCTTCCAAAGGAAAGAAAAATAATTAAAAGACAGGTTTTTGTAGCTGACTGACAGTGAAAATAGAGATAGAACCAAGTAGTAAAACGTGGTGCAATCTGCCAAATATGAGCCGAATGTATCAAATAGGGGCTTATCTTTTCAGTAATCTAAACCGTACAGCTTCCAATCTTCTCTGTGTGTTAATCTAGTCCAGTGTCAAAGGTTGCCAGGCTTGGCTTAGCTCGTTAGGGATATTTTCTAAAACTTGGCTGGACTGCAAATGCCATGTGCAGGCTAATCAAGATCTGACAGCCAAAACCATGCCAACTGCTTAATATCAGTGTGATTAAACCTCTCTGCCCATGTCACCCATCCGTCACCTGTCCCTGGTGAGAATGACATTAAATAACCTGCACTTTGTTGTGGTGTTGCTGGAATTCAGGCTCTGAAATGCTGCAAGTCACATTGTGTTTGCACACAATTTGAGTTACCAGGAGATCTGAAAAACTCATTTTGTTCTTCTCTGCGTGGAAGGTTTCAAAGCTCCTTTGGCTTTTGTGTTTGGAAGGGGTTGAAGTCACTGTGAGCTCAGCAGAGTCTGAGGGACATCTCTGCCCTGGATGTCTCTGTCACTCCTTGCTCACCTGGCTGCTGAAGGTGCTCACTCCGAGCTGACAGAGGTGCTGGACAGGGCTCCTGGGGGTGTTCTGAGTCCTGGAGAGGGACTCCCAGTTCTCCAAGAATAAATCAAATTATGCTGATAATGTGGCCTTCTGCCCCGGAGTAACTTCCCAAACCTCTGTATTTAACCCAAGCTCTTTTCTAGCAAATTATCACCGCGAAGTCAGTGGTTCTGTGAGGAAATGCATTTGGAAATGCATTTTGGTGTGGAGTGGAACAAGAACTCAAGGTACAGTTTCCTTCTCTCTGCGGAGGGTGAGTCAAAATCCAGATTCTCCTCCTCTGCTCACAGGTAATGTTGTAGCACTGAATCATTTATGTTGGAAAGGACCTCTAAAATCAACATGTCCAGCTGGTGAGACTCATCTTAACTCTTAAAACTCTCTCCTGGCAAGACCTGATGGAGCCTGAATAAACTGGAGTCTCTGAGTTTATAAACCACAAATTATCTCCCACAACCGTATAAATCACAGAGTTAAAGACCAATAGTCATAACCAGACCATAGTTATGGCTGTGGAAGAGCTGAAATGTGAGGTTCATACTGCACAGTCCAGCTGGTCACAAACAGATCTCACCTCCCTGGAATGACACAATTTACACTGATGTAAATTATGTTAGAAGTTGAGGCAGCATCAAAGTCCAGGTCTGGACTTGAAATCATGCTCAGCCTTCAATGTGCTTTGAAGTCCCTGCAGCACCAGGTGCTCTGGGCTGGATTTAGGCAGGACTCAGAGGAAAATGACCCAGTTTCCTGACTCTGGTCCCTGTGAGTCCCTGGGCACAGAGTCCCCCAGTGCTGTGACAGCCCCATCCTTCAGTTGCCACCTCAGTCTCTCCTCCAGCACAGTGGCTTCGATTCACGGCACTGGCACTGCAGAAAACACATTCAAACCTCATCACAATGACTTGTTTTCCTTCATTCAGTTTTGTTTTCACCAGTTTTATCAGTGCCAAGCAGGACCAGCCCTTTGAAGACTTCCTTTAAAAAACCTCCTGATCGTGAGCGTTGGGTGTCCCCTCCAGAGCTGCCCACGGAGCACCACACAGGGCCAGCCCTGCCAAAACCCTCTGAGAAACTGCTCTTCCCTTCCCTCACTCCCCTCTCTGCCTTTTGTGGCTCACTATTTAGAGATCTGGAGGGAGGAACAGATGGAATAAATTGTCTGCTGGTAGCCAAGTGACTGAACCACTTCTGGGAAACGCTGCCTCTCTTTCTGCTGGGTTTGTGTGTGGGGTGCCCAGGAGTCACTCTGGTGTCAGGAGCAATTTGCTGGGAATCTCGGGGTCTGCTGTGCTTCCGGGAAGGCTCCCCAGCAGAGACGCCTGGATCCTGCTCCCAGGGAGTGTGCACAGCTCTCTCCAGCCCAGCAGCCCTGGGAGCAGCCAGGAATGAGGCCAGCCCACCATCCATAGATCACCTCTGCGGATGTGGCGAACAAGCAGGGGGAAGCAGGGGGAAGCAGGGGGAAGCAAGGGGAGGCCCACATTAAATCTCACAAGTACCATTTTGTTTTCCCTTCCTCCTTCTCTTCCACCCTCCTCCCCTCTCCTCCTTCCAACCCCCTGCTTTTTTTTTTTTCTTTCGGTAGCTGTTGGGGGTGGTAAAATTCCAGGGGGCCAAGACAAACTGTTAAACATTGTGATTTCTAATGGTTCCTCTTGGAAATTGCCGACAGATGCTGGTCCTGAGATCAGAACAGCAGAGGCTGCCAGCATGAGGCGTGGGGCCAGCCATTGATTCCCTCCTCGAACACTGAAATCTAAATCTATGCTGACTCTCCAGGCAGACACCGTGTGCCACTTTTCTCAGAGCTTCTCCATGCCTTCCCTCTTCTTTCCTATTCCCTTTCCTCCTTCCCCAGACTTTACCCTTTCCTTTCCATTTCATAATCTTAATTAATAAATTTGTGTCCTCCCCTGGCCCCGTTCTTCTTTCCCTGTTCCTTTCCTTGCTCCTGGACTCTGTGGATGCTTGCCCAGCTACGACTTAGGGAAAGAGGAGTGCAGGGATTTGACTGATGCAGCAAGTTTCTCTCTTCTCTTTTGGAGCCTCCAACTCACAAGACAGCTTATTTGTGTTTCAAAATACTGGCTGGATAAAGCCAAGGAGGGAGATGGGATGGGGTTGAGGTCAGTCAGGGTCTTGCAGGAGGAGATGGAGGGGAGCTGCCAGCTCAGGGCAGGAATGTGTTCTGAGTTCAGCCAGACATGGAGCTGTGTTTGTGCACTCTGTGCCTCCAGAATGTGCCCCAGCACCTGACACAGCAGTCTGGGCTTTTTCCTCACTTAAACCAGCTCCTTGTGACAGAATATCCCCAGTGGAACTTTTGCAAAGGAGGAGATTAGCCACGGTTATGGTTTTGCTGGTAAAGCTTGGAAAAGCACTGACAGGGCCCCAGACATTGTCAGGAGGTTAAGGAACAATAACAGGCCCGGGGCTGTGGAGGAGGGGAGGTATTTGTCCCTAGAAAGGTTCATGACATTTGGATGGAATTGGGAACGGCTGTTCTGCAAGGCACACATTTCTGGCATTGTGCAGGGCTGAGTCCCCAATTTACCTCTCTTTTGCTGAAACACCAGGCTGTGCAACACCAAAACTCTGCTGTGAGTGGGGAAGCACCAGAGGTGCAGAGGAGTACCTGGGAACTGGGTCTGAGGTCTGCAGTTCAAATAAAGGTGCAGCCAGGGGACCAAATGTGCTTTCTTTGATTATTTCTGTGTGAGTGTGTAAGCTGTGGGGTGGGGTTTGTGTTGGGCATGGGGGATAAAATGCTCCCTTAGAGGATGCTGCAGCACTGGGCAGGGCAGAGGTTGTCCCAGGGCTCTCAGTCCTGGCTGCTCTGATCTGGTTCTGGCAATAATCCAAAAGCTGAATGGGAGGTTGGATTAGGAACCTTAACGATCCTTTCCAGCCACCACTCCTGTCATGGTCAGTGCCAGCTGGCCAGGCTGGGTTTAAACACCAGGAGTAAGAGCTCTTTCCCTGGAAATGGAGCATCAGGACTGAGGTACCCAACAGGGAGATCCCTGCCCCAGCAACCTGATTATAGCAAGAGTGATGTCTGTTCCTTATCCTTGATCTTCATCAGCACTGCCAGTAAACCTCCAGGTAGCTCTGGGCTAGAAATGACCCACTCAGAGCTGGGCTGCTTCTCCAAGCCTTCCTCTCCCCAGCAATTCGTGCATGGAAAGCCATTTTATCCCTTTTCCTGCCTGCAAGGCACTCCCCTCCCTTGTGTTTTGAAACACAAATAAGCTGTCTTGTGAGTTGGAGGTTCCAAGTGTCTCCCCTCCTGCTTATCCGGCACAGAAATGTTGCAGACCCAGCTGTGCCAGAGATGTGAATGCCCAGCTCCTCGGCTGGCAGCATTCATGGCCAGGCTTGGAGCGTGTCTGTCCTATTAGCAGCTGTCAGCACCACCGAGGGAATGCCCTTCCCTCTGCCCGGCAGCCACGGGAGTTGAATGGGAGTGATCCTGGAGGAATTGCTTCCTCTGGCTGCTGATGGGCCACAATCAGCACCTCCATCTCTGAACTGGTGCTCGCTTTCTCATTCACACACCGACTGCCGAGGGTTTCCTCCAGGAGAGCTGGGACAGAGCCCTGCGAGGGAGGGGGTGATGGATGCGCTGGGCAGGACCAGAGCCTGGGAGCCCTGCAGATGCTGCATCCCTCATGTCATCACTTCCTCACTGGGGTTGGGCTTTGTGGCACCACAAACATTCAGCTGCAGACAGGGAGCTCTCGGCACCTCCCAATGTTCAGGGCCTCCAAAGGACCTCAGCAAAGCAGCCGAGGTGGAGTTTGAGCATAAACATCCACAGGACAGGCACTGCACCCTCTCCTGAGGCTGAAGGATTAAAACTGAGTTTAAAAAAAAACCCCTAATCTCCAAAATGGGGTTGTGCAGCACTGAGGTCCTCGTGTCTCAGGGCTCCAAAGCATGAGAGGCAGCAGACACTGCAGGGTGTGTCCTGTTGCTGGAGGACACCGTGAAATGCAGAATTATCTCATCTTCATCTCACCCAGCCAGGTTATGGATGCCCCAGCCCCAAAAGTGTCTAATGCCAGGCTGGATGGGGCCCTGAGCAGCTGGTGGGTGGCCTCTCTGCCCACTCCTGGGGTTGGAAGGTGATGATCCTTCTGGACCCTTCCAACCAAACCCTCCTGTGATTCTGTGAGTCACACTTGCGTCCTCACCATCACCACTGTGTAAGGCAAGTTCTGCTTTTTTAACAGGGAAAGTCTGAGAGGAGAAACAGCTAAAAGAGGGGCATCCCCATGAGTGGCTGAACAAAGAAATTCAAGCAACAGCCCCACTGACATGAGTTTGTTTTCACACAGACTCCCAGCACTGGGCAGCAGGGAGAGCCTGCCGTCCTGCCATTTCTGAACTGGGAGTGGAATAGAATCCTCTCCCAGTTTCATGGGAACCACGTTCATCCTGTCACAAAATGAAAAAAAAAAAAAAAAAAGCAGGAAAACCACAGTATATGCCCTGGGTGAGCGTTGTTTGTCCTCCAGTGCTGTGTTACCTGCGGCAGGTGTGGGTATGATGTTGTTCTCTCTCTTCTGTAGAAAATATAACTTTTTGAGATCACTCAGACTGTGGCAGTCACAGATATTTCACTCAAAACAGAAGGAATTCTGTTACTTCAGCTCACAGGCTCCCAACCACAGATGGACAGTTAATACCTAACGACAGAAACATGATTTGAGTCTTCCAGCTCTTAAAATCCAAGTGCTACTCAGAGACTGAAAGCACTTGCCTTGCCTGTAAGACATGATGAAAGCATTTCAGTTGAGTAATTTAATTCAGTAGGAACAGCAGTGAAATAGCAGTGAAATACACAAAGAAATTCATAGCACTTTGATTTTTCTGGCAAAATACAGGGCGTGTGTAATTGTGTTTTTCATTGCTGAGTGCACTGCCCGATTGTAATGAATAAATAATGTAAGAGGAAGTGAAGTATGGTTATATATCACGTCTCTGTTGTTGCTATTTATTATTTACAGTGCACTAACACCTAAAAATCCCCTCAGGAGCTGCAGTTCTGTTGTTTCAGGCACTGTACTGACCTGAAGTCCCTGGCACACATTTTGTGTTGAAGCCTGAGGAGTGCTTGGACTGGGCTGATGATTATTCTCCCTTTGATGCTTTCTTGGGGCTACCAAAACACAGAGACCAGACAGAATGAAGGGAATAAAAAGCAGTTTTATTGAAGGGCCTTCAGGTACATTTAGGGCAGACAAAGGCCCCCTGGGGCTACACCCAAACTGGACCATGGGTCAGGGGTTTTCACACTTGTATAAGTTGGGTCCATTTGCATATTGGGGGTTCATCTTCCAATTCCAGCTTCAGCTCATGAAGTCATTTACCCCAACTTTGCTCCCCCCAAGTCACTTTTGTTTCCATCTCTCAGGGCCTGGGACAGTCAGGGGTCCTTGCTTGCCAGGCCTGGAGAGGAATTGTTGTGTCTGAGCAAAATGGGAAAGCAGCAGCTGACTCTGGGGATGGAGTTTGGAGTTCTGCACTAAAGAACTGCAGGGTTACAAATCTATGGAAAATAGAAAAGCTCAAATCCTAAGGCATCACCTCACCTCAGGTATCAGGGCAGTGATCTGTGTGCAGGGAGTGCTCCCTGAGAGCTGCACGTTCTGTGCCTGGCTGAGGGATGTGGGGTTTGGATGTGCACAGAGACCAACCAGAAACTGCTCCATGTCCTGCACCAGCTACAGGTGACACAAATCCCAGCTCCTCTTCTGAGGCCAAATTCTCCTTGCACAAACAGGAGGATGGAAATACAGAGAGAAAATGTAACTCAGAAAAGCAAGTCGCACAGGTGGGGTAGGTGTGAAGGTTTTTACTTTCCTGCTGATCTGGGTCTTGGCCAAGGGCTCTGCAGAATTCACAAAGTCCATCTATGGAGCTCCTGCAAGAAGAGGAACAACAACACATGGTGTCTTTTTTTTGTTTTGTTTTGTTTTCTGCCTGGAGCCTCTCCCAGGCAAATCAAGCTGTGATGGGAGAGAAATGAGGAAGAAAAGCAGGTCCAGAATAAAAAAAAATCACGGCAGGGCCTCTACAGAGCCAAATTAATTTGCACATGGGAAGAACTGAGTGGGGTGAAAAAACCCCTATAGGTTAAACTCCAGGAGATTGTCTGAGCTAGAGATCACTCTTTATTAACAAGATTTGTCCAAATTAAGTCCCTTTCCCCTTGTGCAGGATTGAAAATATAGTGGCTGCTAAAGGAGATAGAGCCAAAATGTTTTTAGTACCTATTATAGAAAATGCAGGAGACCCCCGAGCAAGAGATTTCTGTGAAGAAGGGAAGAAGGAAGAAGGGAAAGGTTTGGGTTTTGCTCGCCCAGCATTCAGGGAATTCTGCAGGTGGAGGGTACCAGGCAAGAACTCCTTGCTGGCATCTGGGACCTACTAATGTTCCCAGAGCTCATATTGCTGTCGTGCACCAAAGCAGGGCCTGCACAGAGATCCTGGAAGGTTTGGTGAGAAATTCCATGGCTGAGATCAGCAGTGACTGGGGCTGCTGCCTTGGAGCCCATTTCTGCACCTGTAGGAATGAAGACGCAGGTCCTGCCACTGGGCAGCCCTGAGCGAGTGCTAATGCGTGTCTAGACATCCTGCCCTCCTTCCTCTCTCCCACATTTCCCTGGATAACGCCCTGCCTTTGTTCCCAGCTCCAGATGGAAGTGCTGAAAGGCAGCCCCGAGGAAAGGGTGTTAATGTCACTCACACCCCGACTGTGTCACAGCGCGGCTGCATCTGTTCGGTGCCCGGCAATAAACTGCATTTCTTGTCCCCCCTCGGGGGCTGTAAGGCACAGCCCAGAGCCTTCCCAGCCTCGGGCTTGGGTTTCTCCACATAGAAACTGAAGCTGTAAGGGCTGAGAGGGGTCGCGGCTGGGTCCCTCACAAAGTGGGAGCTTTGCCAGTGCTCACACCCAGAGCCAGGAGCATTCCTGGATCCTGCAGCACTCCCTGGCTTATTAATCACGGCACTGCTTGCATCAAACACCTTCGGAGTTCACACCTGCATCACAGTGAGGGAGCTAAAAATCCAGTGTAGGGATATGAGAGGGATTCCTCAGATTTAGGGGTTGCAGGACAGTTTGGATGAAGCTTGCAGGGATGCGCTCTGTGTGGTCTTACCTGGTTTTGGTGCTGACGGGATTTTTGAAATTCCAAAGAAATACTGGAAAAAAAAACCCAACTGCAATATTTTAAAGGTGAACAAAATAAGCCCAAGTTTTACATAAAAATATCTATTTCTCTTTTTAGCAACCTCTTTTAATGGCTGTCTCACATAAACACTGTGGCTCATGACCTCCACTTAATTTATTAAGTATTTTGATCAGTAACCTAAAATCCCACAAACACCCTCGGACTGTTTCCTTTCTT
The DNA here is from genome assembly GCA_025920805.1 of Petroica traversi. Classification (NCBI taxonomy): domain Eukaryota; kingdom Metazoa; phylum Chordata; class Aves; order Passeriformes; family Petroicidae; genus Petroica; species Petroica traversi. The sequence continues at coordinate 2,175,749 of JAHLSL010000016.1, forward strand.
TTCTAGAGCTGGCAGGTGAGAGAGGCTGTTTCACTGGTCATGGTGTTTGGAAAGAACCTGTTCAAGTCTAGATTTCACTGGAGATTTTTGGTGACTTCAGTAATGCTCGGGCAGTATTTCAGCTCTGAGCTGTGGGGGATTTCTGTGGGAATGAGGAGCTTAAATTCCTTGCAAGGGAGCAAATCACAGGATGATGCCTGGCCTGATGTGCTGTAACCCGAGAGTGGCTGAGGAAACCTTTGTGGGTCACCTTCCACTGAGGGCCACAGATCAGCCAACACAGCAATTTCTTGATGTGTCTGAGCCCTTGGATTGGTTATTTCTCTGTTTCCTACTGGCAAAATGAAGATTTCCTGTTATTTCCTCGGAATTAAGATGAGCATGTCTGCATTCATAAGTTTGACCTACATTAAATAAATAGAGGGATATACAACAAGTGCCAGTAATGTAACACCAAAGGGGGTGGGATTTATTTTGTGAGACTTGGTGCTAAATGGTGGGCCCAAGGGTTTATCTGGAGAGAAAAGCATTCCTTGTTCATAATTAGTATTTTTCTAAAGATTATCTGATCTGCCTAGCAGCTTTTGGAGAGGGATGAATAATTCCCTTTCATGATAAGAAGACAAGTGATTTATGTTTGCTGTTTTCCTCTAACATCTTGTTCTGTGCTGTGTTGGTAAAGGTTTAGAAAAGTGAGTGATGCCCTCAGGAATCAGCCACAACTCTTGAAAAGGCTCAGATTTTCCCAAATTCCTGCTTTCAAAGAGCCCCTTGGGGAGGCAGTGGCTGTGGGGGACCCCAGACCTTTTGGGAGGTCCTCACTCGTGCAGCCAGGGAAGGTAAATCCAAGGAATAACCAAATGCAGAGCTCAGAGGGGCAGAAAGGGAGTGTGGGGTGAGCCAGGCAGTGGGAGAGGTTTGCTTGCCACTTTTCGGGCAGCACAGCCCAGACTGGAAAGAAGCCAGAGAGGTGTAGTGGGCAAGGTGAGATGGTACAGGACAGATCAGGTGTTAGATCAGGGGGGAATAGATATTTCCAGATTTAGAGACAGTTTGTGTCCTCCTCGCACCACAGGCAGGGCTCAAATCTGTCTGAAACAGACCCTGCTTTGCTGAATCACTGAAGAAATTGTCCTAATGTCTTGTGATGTCTGTGCCAGAGGCAGCCAGGAGCTGCCCCATCCCTGGAAAGCTCCAAGGTCAGGCTGGACAGGGCTTGGAGCAACCTGGGATAGTGGAAGGTGTCTCTGCCCATGGCAGGGCTAAACTAAAGGATCTTTGAGATTCCTTCCAACACGAACCGCTCTGTTATTTACGATCCAAACCCTTTTAACAACAGCCCATCCACCTTTGACAGCACCTCGGGATCTTCTCTTCGCACACAATTCCCTCAGCCATCAGGATTCTCCCTTTTGTTCTCCCCTGGAAAAATGCTTCTGGTTTCCCAGCGTGTGTGTGAGCAGAGCTGGGGACCGGGACAGTTTGTGATGGCTGTGGGGACCACGCCGGCTAGTGCCTGCTGCATGAAATGCACTCACTCCTTCCCTCAGTACCTGCTGCATGAAATGCACTCACTCCTTCCCTCAGTGCCTGCTGCAT